>JAMPIV010018521.1:0-176714 GCA_024509875.1 Oreohelix idahoensis
TTTTTAATAGGGAAAGATTCAAAATCCCAAGAGCGAGACCCCAATATATGTGGTGAAGTGGGATGTTATAAATATTTATAGGGGACTTAGTGTACTGACTGAGATCAGCTGTGAAGGTATCTATATCTATTAAGAGTAGTGTATTATAGATAACCTTACTTGCTACCACATATCTATATATCTCAGTCAGAATTATTCTGGAATAGTGTGATGACTACGTTAGGTGTCTAGGGTATGTGTATGATGAAGTGTAAGTCACAACAACAGACAGATAAACAATTTAATTTAATCCACTACTCTTGACAACACTGTGACACTCACATACATATAACACTCTATGAGAATATCTTAAGGAGTCACTGATAACTTTTCAAATAACAATATGTATTCATGGTTATCATAAAGGTATATGTGTCCTGATTCAAATACAAAGGAACCAGGAATCACAATCAATTTTAATTACAAGTATATGTACAGACTTTATCAATATGAATATTGTAGTGACATATATTATTAAAATATCCTATGTGTGTCAGTTGTGTAGTGGTAATATGAGGTAATACTGGTTTTGTTTTGTTCAAGCTCTGTTGGTATTTGTCATCATGACTTCAATAGTTTGTCTTTTGGGACTAGTATTGGAGATGTTCTCAGTTCCTGATATTAAGACAATTAAATTCCCCTCTGAATGTTATTTTTACAAAGTCATTTCAAGATGAGGGGACATAATGTTGAGCTCAGCTGGCCAAATCAGCTTATCTTGCGTGATGGCGGCAGGAAAGGACTCCTCTGCTCGAATTCTCCCCTGGGCTCTGGAGACACCTCACTGATAGCTAAAAAGACCAAGGAGTATGCTGTCCGACTCTGGATTCAGCAAAGCTCTGACCAGGTGCTGCTCAGTACCATCAAGACCACGGTCCCACAATTTCATGGAAATAAACACAGATACGTTGATTAGCAATGAATTCTGGCACAATTACTGGCACAAATTCCCATCTGCTTATGTTCCAGGCTTTTATTTAACACAAATATGAGCTGGCTTCAACGCACTGTTGCTTTATCAAGATTATTTGCACTAGTGGTCTCGAACTAACGCTCCTAAGTGAGTATATCAGCGAGTCTAGCCAATGAGGCCACGTTTCGACAAGTGTTTTAAAAAATGTTACCTTTTCACGTCTCCCCTAACAACGAAAGATAGTATTTATAGCCCGACCAATCGTGGTTAGTCTTTCATTTGTTGCGCTCCAATCAATTTGGAGTTTACATGGTAGGCTAATTCTGTAACGTAAGATTTTTTTCAAACACGTTATAAAAAAATTTTATGAGCAGAAATGATTCCATGCTGTCAGGCATCCCCACTATTTTATTTTGGGTATAATTTATTAATTCCTGGACTATTTGCGTAACGTTTTACATATTCTTGGTCAGCAAGCCCTAAGGAACCCAAATATCCAAATTTAAAAGAGCTACGTGGCTGCGTTCAAAATATGTATTTTCTACCTCCTGTTTCGAAGATGTGCTGTCTGGTACTGTTATGTTTTCAACCGTAAACCCATCTAATGTTATCTTTTCTAATAAGAGTTTTTCAGGATTTATAAACCTAACTCTGGGATGGGTAATGTATTTTATCACTGTCCGTCTGAAAAAAAAGTTAGTGCATGTAGTCTTACACGCGTGATGGCAGCATTTGTGTATCGCGCGAAGCGTGTTTAGTGTTCGGCTTTCTGCCTCTCCCTTCTCGCTATCCTTTTGTCCATCTGTCTTTTGATCTTGGTAACATAGTGTAGAAAAAGACATGAATGGAATTTAAAATTTAGGTCAACTTGCATATTTCAAGGTTTTTCTTAGAAAGGCAGCACATTTTATTGAGTGTTTGGGAAACGCGTGTATGTTGCAGAAGGCCTTTAATATCAACGTGAAACGTTACAATTTGCATACGCAGTAGAAAACAAGGGGATTTCGAGTACAGTCATTGTGACAGCACTGTTCTTTACCATTCTTCTTCCTTTATTTATTATATGTATTTATTAGGCTTTATATTTACTTGATAATTTATATATGTGGATTAGAATATTCCACGACACTTGTCTAGGGTACATTTGTATTCAGCCTGTGAGGTGTTACTTTTTATACAGCCCTTTAAACGTGTAGTAAGTCTTTCGCAGTCAAAAACTTCATAAGGCCAGATTTGACTTGAAGACAACACATTCCTTTAATACGTGACGAAACTCCTTATAATATTTGCATCCACATGAATATACAATAATGGCTTTACCTAGCCAGTGCAGAAACAAGTCTCTAGTCATTCGACTAAAGGCATGATGTCTTTGACATACTGCTGCAATCTTTATTCCAAATCCTTTCACACACGTTCCGTGATATACAGCATCGAATTATTCCAATATTAATTTAGCATAGACACCATACTATCGATGGACGACCTAGCTGACATAAAATCTCAAAGACTCTATAATAAGAGTTCACATCAAGGAGCTCGACACTATACGTCTTTCCACACACTATGGTAACACATCGAATGCCCCAAAGTATATCTTACTTCTGCAACGCAAAGCCGGCAAAATGCCGTCTGCAAAATATCAGCAAACGATGTGACGTACTTCCGGAGTAGTCCAGGCAACGCTTATCAACAAGGAAGTATGTATAGAAGCCTTGTGTAGTGCGATAGAACTGTTATGATTTTACTCATAACAACAACGCTTGTACTCCCTTTCAAATCAGTTGTGGAAGAACACAAAGCTGAAAAGACAAGACTGGCAATGATGCTCTGCGAATCAGCAGACAAACTAGTTAAGACCGTTCAGCCCACACTAAAAACGGGAAGAAAATAGAAATGGAACGAAACTGTAGGTACTGCCCAAGAAACTCATGCTAAAATAGGTAATCAGATACACGCTGACTAATAAACGGGGATTTGGCCATGGTGACATCCGCTGAGGGTTCAAAGCATCAGACAAGGAACGCAGAGATATGGTATTTCCGGAAATCCGAGACTCTGAGGATGATAAGAGGATGCGAAAAGAAGTGCAGAAAGCCCAATAAGGCCAATGCGCTACATGAGAAGGAGCTCTGCATAGGTTCTTGACATGAAATAAAATATGGCCTATGGCACTTCTTAGGCTCAACATCATTATCAGATCAATGTATAATCTTCTATCATCGTCTGCATACCTTGTGAGATGGGGAAGTCTCGATGATGCTCAGTGTCATATGTGCCAAGATAAGTAAACACTGGAATTTGTACTCTCAGCTTGTAAGATGTCGCGAGGTCAAGGGCGGTCTACATGGCGTCACAACAGAGTACTAAATGAGCTGGCTGCTACAATAGACTTGGCAAGGTTGAAGACGAACAGCAAAGTCAGACCGAGTACCACAAACGCATACTTTCTGAGAGCAGGACTGTCAGCACATCCCAAACCAAATATCAGCTTACCAACTTTTCTTGACTTTGCTAATAACTGGGAAATGGCAGTAGATATACCTGGGCGAGGGACATACCTGGAAATTATTAGGAAGTTTGGAAGGCGACCAGGTATATTTCTACAGTCTTTGCTCCATATTATAATGGCACCGCGGAAAGTGAAATTTGAACCCAGATTAAATGAGCAACACTCACTTAAATTTGCCAGATTTGAGACGTGAGAAGTTCACACCAGAAGTCACAGCTGCTGCAGAGGTAGGTGCAAGATTCTCTCCATATTCTTGATAGTAGTCTAGGTAAACCTTCCTTCTACATGCTTCCTAAAGTTCATAAAATTGACAATCCGGGTCGACCTATTGTTTCAGCCTGCTCTTGTCCCACAGAACGTATCTCTGATTTCCTGGATAGTATTTTGCAACCCTTAGTAGCCAATCTACCTTCCTATCTAAAGGACACGACCCATGCTATCACTACTTTTGATTCCATCCAATTCACACCTGACCACACTTACCGTCTTTTCCTTCTGGATGTTTGTTCGCTTTATACTTCCATTCCACACTCTGATGGCCTTAAAGCACTACAATTTTTTCTCGACAGATGCACTGACCTTACTTTTAGCACCGGCTCTCTTCTTCGCCTTGCGGAATTGGTTCTCACTCTCAACTCTTTTGAATTCAATGGCCAGTTCTTTAATCAAATTGGTAGCGTCGCTATGGGCACCAAAATGGGCCCGAGTTATGCCTGCCTCTTCATGGGTCACTTTGAATATTTGGTGCTTCAAAGTTACGATGGACCATTACCTGAGTTTTACCGTCACTATAACTGACCTCGAAACCCTCGAATCGGTCGGTTGGATAGGAGGGTTGATCAGAGAATTAACAAGTCACTATCGTAAAACAAGCGATTGTTATCGAAACAGAACCAGGCTCGACAGTGAACATGACAGCGAACATGACTCATTCTAATATCTTGGGGGCTAAGGAGATTTTTAAAATTGGATACTGGAATGTAAGAACTATGTATCAAGACGGAAAAATGGAAGAAATAATTAAAGAAATGGATAATTATAAGTTGGACATATTGGGTGTCAGCGAGTGTAGATGGACGGGAAAGGGCATAAAATATATTTCAGAAGAAAAAAAAGCAAATTATATACTCTGGTAGTAATGATAATCGTCACACAGAGGGAGTAGCCATCTTAATGACACAGAAAGCAGCAGCATCGCTCATCAGCTGGGTACCTATTAATGAGAGGCTAATATTAGCTAGATTTCAGACAAGATTTTTCAAGCTCTCAACTGTACAATGCTATGCACCAACTAACGACGCTCTTGATACCACAAAAGATGACTTCTATGAAGCACTTCTAAGTACCATCAACACAATACCCAAGCATGACATAATAGTAGTCATGGGCGATTTTAACGCCAAAGTAGGTGACAACAACGATTGAGTACAAAGATATCTCGGTACTCATGGCATAGGCTGTATGAATCAAAATGGTGAAAGACTTCTAGAACTTTGTGAAATATCAAACCTCGTTGTGGCGGACACCATCTTTCCACATAAGAATATCAACAAGATAACATGGAATTCACCTGATGGCAGAACTAAGAACCAGATAGATCACTTCTGCATAAGCGCAAAATTTCGCTCATCAGTTCAAGACGTCAGAGCATACAGAGGTGCAGAGATCGGAAGCGATCATAACCTCTGCATAGCTAAACTGAGAATTAAACTGAAGAAGTTATACCAACCGAATAAAAATAGAAGAATAGATGTACACAGACTGCAATCAAACGAAGTAAAAGAGGAATATAATGTCAAAATGAACAACTATTTCGATGCTTTAGGCAAAATTGACAACGATGTCACCACCAAGACAATCGATACTAAATGGGAACAACTGAGAACAGCAATGACAGAAGCAGCTGTAGCGACCACCGGATACCTAGTACATAAAAAGAAAAAATGGATGAGAGAAGATACTTGGGATAAAATACAAGAAAGGAAAACAGCAAAACTTAAACTACTAGCGGCAAGTACACATAATGCAGTTGAATCTTGCAAACTAACTTATAACTTGTTAAATAAAGAAGTGAAGACAAAAACTCGAAGAGATAAAAGACATTTCATCAATGAACTGGCCGTAGAAGCTGAAAATGCTGCAAGAACTGGTAATAGTAGGTGCCTTTATCAAATTACAAAACAACTATGTCACCAGCCTACTGATTTGGAAACACCTGTTAAAGATAAATTAGGGAATCCAATACCAACAGAAAAAGAACAAATGAAGAGATGGGCTGAGCACTTCATAGAGGTGCTAAACAGACCACCACCAACAGTAACACCTGATTTTAATAATGAAACACCCACAACCACCTTGCCAATAACTTGCGATGAATTCACGCTGGACGAGATCAAACAAGCCGTTAAAAAATTAAAAAATTTTAAAGCTGCTGGAGTTGACGAAATTTCAGGCGAAATGATTAAAGCAGTTAATGACAACAACCTCTTGAGAATTTTAGATATTATAAATGAAGTATGGAGAGAAGAACAACCACCACAACAATGGAAAGACAGTATTATTGTAAAGTTACCGAAGAAAAGTGATTTATCAGACTGTAATAACTGGCGTGGTATATCTCTATTATCAGTACCTGGAAAATTATTATGTTGCATGATGTTAGAAAGACTTAAATTGCATGCTGACGAAAAGATCAGAGAAAAACAAGCGGGTTTGAGGCCGAAACGATCATGTATTGATCAAATATTCACACTAAGAACAATTATAGAAGAATCAGTGGAAATGCAATCGCCACTTATTATCACCTTCGTCGATTTTCAAAAAGCCTTTGATAGTCTACACCGCCCATCATTGTGGAAGATACTTACAATCTATGGTTTTCCAACAAAATATGTGAATATAATCAAAGCGCTATATGACAATGCAAGATGTTGTGTTAGAACAAATAAAGGGAATACAGAATGGTTTACAGTAGAAACAGGGGTGAAACAAGGCTGTATTATGTCACCACTACTTTTTGGAATAGCTATTGATTGGGTTATGAGAAACTATACCCACAATGAACAATTAGGTATAAAATGGACAAATGGAAAATTCCTGGGGGACCTGGATTTCGCAGATGATTTAGCATTCTTAAGTTCAACACCCAGACAATCCCAAGAAGCAGTAAATAATTTGTGTCATCTTTCGGTTAAAATAGGTCTCCAAATAAATGCCTCTAAAACTAAAGTTATGAACTTTTCTAACGAGACCTTTAATATCATCCTGAACGGGGAAAAACTACAGAAAGTTGAAAGTTTCAATTATTTAGGCAGTAAAATGACTCAGGATGGTGACACAACAAGAGAAATTCATACTAGAATTGCTTTGGCAGCTAGCGCCTTCAATAGATTATCTAACATTTGGAAATTACGATCATTGAATATACATACCAAGCTTCGTCTGTTTAATTCAAATGTTATCTCAGTGTTAACATACGGCTGTGAGAGTTGGAAAATAACAAAATCATTGGAGAACAAGCTGAATACATTCGAGAACAAATGTCTTAGAAAACTCATGAACATCAGTTGGAAAGAATTCAAGTCTAATCGACAAATAAGAGAAGACTCTAGGCAGAAATATGTCTCCAACTATATAAGGAAAAGACGATGGTCATATATCGGTCATGTCCTACGAATGCAAAACAACAGAATACCATTGCAGGCACTCACTTGGGTTCCTGAGGGTAAGAGGAAAAAAGGAAGACCAAAAGAAACACTCAGAAGAACAATAATAAGAGAAGGAAGAACGTTGGGATTAAACAATGTGCAAGAGCTAAGAGGAGTGGCATCACAACGAACAACCTGGAGAGCACTGGTTTCTGCCTTATGCGCCGTGTTTGGTGCTTAAAGAATTTATTATTATTATATATCGACGATGGTATTGGTGTCACAGACATGTCTGAAGTTAACCTCCGTAGATTCATTGACTATGTTGGCAATTTCCATCCTGCCATCAAATTCACTTCTCAGATTTCTACCACTTCAGTTAAATTCCTTGACCTTACTGTCAATATTACTCCTACTGGCCTTACTACCTCTGTCTTTTATAAACCTACTGATGCTCATGGTTTCCTTCTTTACACCTCTTCTCACCCTCTCAGCTGTAAAAATTCCATTCCCTACTCTCAACTTCTACGCTTACGTCGGATATGTCACGATGAAGATGATTTCCGTGAACGAGCTCAAGAAATGCTCAAATTTTTTCGCCGACGTCACTATCCTGAAAGAGTCTTATCTGATGCCCTTAATCGCATTAGTCCCGTTACTCGTCAAGTTGCACTTACTGCTAAACCTACTACTACATCTGATAGACTCAAACTTGTCTTAACTTTCCACCCTCACTTTTTGGCGGTGAAAAAAATTATGTTCCGTCATCTGCCTATTCTCCACTCCGATCCTGATACTAGAGAGTTGTTTCGTGATACCCCTTTGTTGGCATATCGTAAGGATAAGAATTTTAGGGATATTCTTGTGCATAGTCGCTTGAGACAAACTAGTCCTTCTCACTTTGGTACTAAACCGTGCCAACGCCGCATATGTAAGACCTGTCCTTTTGTTCTCCAAACGCAGTCAGTCTCCTTTCCGAACGGTAAATTTGCCATTGGGGAGTCTTTCACGTGCGAATCCAGAAACCTGATTTATGCTATCATCTGCAAGAGGTGTGGCATGACCTATATTGGTGAAACTGGCAGACGTTTGGCAGACAGGTTTCGGGAGCACTTGAATGACATCCATCATGGCAAACATTTACCGGTGGCCCTTCACTTCAACAGCCCTGACCATTCAGGCAACTCTGACATTCATGTCACTGCCCCCTTTTCATGTGTCGGCGACGACCGAAAT
Organism: Oreohelix idahoensis; assembly: GCA_024509875.1. NCBI lineage: Eukaryota > Metazoa > Mollusca > Gastropoda > Stylommatophora > Oreohelicidae > Oreohelix > Oreohelix idahoensis. Next base: position 8,348 of record JAMPIV010018521.1, read on the forward strand.
CGCTTCTCGTTGGAGAATCGTCTCATTTTTCAAATGGGCGTTCTAGCTCCTGCTGGCATTAATGTCCAGCATCATTTTGCATAAGTCTGGTGGCTTCTGTCGTTATTTTCCTATCTATCCTTGTTTTTGCTTTGGTTCGTTTCGTATCCTCAATTATCTGTACTTAGCCGTCACTAGCTCCTACGTCACTTCCGCATGATGCCTTAGTTTTTTCAGCCATTTTGAATATTTCTTTCTTGGATCCATCTAAGTGATTTTTTACTCATTTTAATAGTGTTGTTTATTTCTGTCTTCGTTTCGTTGATTATTTACTTTCTTGTTTCGACATGTCTTTCTGGTTTCACGATTTTCTTTCATTATTACTGTTATCGTTTCGCTCATCACCGTGGTGTCATCTGCTTGTATCGCTCATTTGACGTTTTCCTCATCATCATACATCTTTGTAGTACCTATATGTAATTCTTGTCCTTGTCACCTGTTCGTAACTGTGGCTGACGAAGGGTAAAACCCGAAACGTGCCTTGTCTCATGTGTACCGTTTACTTGTAAAACTGATTTCATACCAATATATTTTTTAATTTATATATTTGCAAGAGATCTAGTGGCTGCCTCAGTGTGGGATATATTGAACCAGGTGTCTAAAATGATAGCCAAGAACAAGGGCACTTATGAGGCTCGGCGAAACAGCAACAGCATGTGGAACAACAGCACCGGGCTGTGGAATTCAGGACAGTAAGCTATATACAACATAATGGTTAGTTTCACAGTTGACTCAAGCTGTCAGCACGGAAAAAAACCAGGATTTAAGTTGGAAGTCGCTATTCCCAGCGCAGAGATAACCAGAGACTGTCAGATAATGTAGGCTATATTTCCATTATACGTCACAGAGACTGACACTTGAGAGTCACGACCCAAGTAAGCCTGACTCCCACCTTTTTAAGAGTTAAAAGGAGATAAAAGGGCAGAAACATTTGCCCGACGTGGGAACGGCTTCTGATGATTAGATTACCTCATGTTGAAACATTCTATATAAGGTTTCCTATCCTAATTCTTACTGACTTGGGGTACTCCTTGTTTTCACATCTTATGGAAAGCTGTGATACCTTTATTATTTTGTTGTTTTTATAGAGATCCCAAGGAACGACGCGGAGCACAGGGAGCTGGTGATAGTTGGAAAATGAAGACCGTAAAGGAATCCAGGCAGAAGAATAACAAGGTGAAGATGAAAATAGCTGTCCATGACGTATAATGATGATGTTGAAGCATGTACTTAAGCGTACACTCGTGTCTGCGATGAGTACACAACCTTTAATCTTCGACTGAAGCCTTATTTTCGAAACCAGGATTTGTGTCAAAGAGTTCCACCCTCGTGAGGAAATGTCGTGACATCTTTGTTGACGAAGCAAACATAACAAGAAACATTGGCAGTTTGTGATCTTATACAAAAATAGAAGTAATCAAATGTGTTATTTAACATCGCTGCTACTGACAATGCTATTGACATAAACCTGTTTGTGTCTGATTATGGTAGACCGGTGGATATAGGATGCGAGAATTCATGATTTCCTTTTTATAAAGCGCTTGCTTTACGAATTTTCTTTATAATCGTCAGTAACATTTTGTGTTGTTCTCGGCAAACATTTATGAGTTCCGTAATACAAGTAAATAAATATTTAAACACATAAAGAAGGGAAACCCGAGGCCTGTAAACAGTATATAAATATTGCACACACACATAAAGGTATGTTTACAGGCACTCGTGAGAAATAAAGAAGTAGAAAACTAGACAACAGAAAAACAACAGACGTGAGTGGATTACCGGGGAATCGAACCAGGCGGTGGTGCCGCACAGAAGGTCCTGGGTTCAATTCCCCGGTAAACCACTCACGTCTGTTGTTTTTTTTGTTGTCTAGTGCCTGAAAACAAACCTTTATGTGTGTATAATATTTATATAAAGTAAATAAATAATTGGTAATTCAAGAATTGGTACTAAACTGAAGAACCAGACAAGTGCCAGTAGAACAAGAGATGAGAAGAACAAGCTAGAGACACACACTGAGGAAACACTCTTATAGCATTATCAGGCAGTCCTTGTTCTGAAATCTCCAGGGAAGAAGAAGCAGGAGTAGAACGGAAAACATATGGAGAAGAGAACTGGGGACATAAATAAAAATTATAAAGAAAACGTGGACAGATCTAGAACTGATGGCACGTGATAGGCAGACGATCATCAACCGGCACTTGTGTTAGAATGGAATTACTAAACTGGTTTGACTGGATCACGAATATGGAAATGAAGACACGAACCAGACAAGTACCAGTGGAACAAGAGATGAGAAATAGACGCTGGAATTTAATAGGATAATAAATAAAGAAAACCTGTTGATAGCATTACATGACAGCCTTTATTGTGGAATCTCAAGGGTATGAGAGGTAGCAGGAGGTCGTACAACATACGGGGAAAGGAATTGGAGACAGTCATAAAAGGTATGGAGAAGATATGGAGAAGATATGGAGGAGAAGATATAGAGGAGAAGATATGGAGGAGAGGATATGGAGAAGGTATGGAGAAGAAGATATGGAGAAGATCTTCAATGGATGGCACAAGACATGAGGACTCGGCATTAATTTGTTAAAGGTCAATGCTCCTCGGGGGGAAGTAAAGGGAAGCGATAATGACATCAAAAGTGTTCGCTTTATTTGACAGCTCGCCTTTCCCAAAGTACAAGCCCCCCCCCCCCCCCCCCCTCCCCCTTCCAGGATCATAACTAACAGTGAGACAGGTGAGCCTTTCAGGTGATAGCACTCAGGTGTTTTTTTCTGCATGGTGCTCCTTTCGGTGTGTTTTGTTGTTGTTGTTGTTGCTTGTTGTGAGAGCTTCTTGTCGTCCACTCTGAGGTGGCGCTGTAGGGAGCATCGCCACTTGGTTTGATCAGCAGCTTCCTCCTCACATGTTGCTGGTTCAGTGCTTTCATGTCTCTCGGCTGCCGAGCTGACCTGGAACAGACCGGACTTCGTCCTGGCCTGCAGATTTAACATGACTACAAACTGAACGCAGAAGATGTCTCTCCTGCACGTATCTTTTAACTTCCGCTGCAGTCGCCAGTCTGCTCTTTTACTATCTGACACTTGTCCGCAAAAAAATTATTTTTGGGGATCCGACCATCTTCCATACGGCGGACATGGCCAAGCCATTGTAGTCTGCGCTGTCTAAGTATACGTATTTTCCCGAAGTAGCTGTTTATATATTTGACTGTCCTCCAGTATACCGAGAAGAAAGCATCTGCTACAAAAGTTTATTGTCATTGAAACGAATGTTTTAACAATCGCAGTACTATATGTCACACATACAAAATGTTTCGTGTTTAGCGTTGAAGAATTTAGTTTCAGCTGTGTCGTGGCACATCAAATGACATCGCAGGAAAATTTCTTTCTACTGAAGTATTTCAATTTGATGCTCTCAGGCAAAAATTTACAAGAATCTAAATTTTCTTGATCTTTGAACACAATTTGTCTTTCTTGAAACTATTAAAACTGAGTTGATCTACCGTCAAATTTGAGAGACAATTGTCTTTCTTGAAACTTTCAAAACTGAGTTGATATACCGTCAAATTTGAGAGACAATTTGTCTTTCTTGAAACTTTCAAAACTGAGTTGATCTACCGTCAAATTTGAGAGACAATTTGTCTTTCTTGAAACTTTCAAAACTGAGTTGATCTACCGTCAAATTTGAGAGACAATTTGTCTTTCTTGAAACTTTCAAAACTGAGTTGATCTACCGTCAAATTTGAGAGTTGATCTACCGTCAAATTTGAGAGACAATTTGTCTTCCACTGACAAAGCGTAACATCTCGGCAACCCCTCTTTGTGTTACGTAATTTGTGAACGGCCCTTTGGCGCCGTCTTATAAAGCAAACAGGTTACAATAAGTTTTTGTTGTTTGTAATGTAATAATGTTACTGTGATGATGTTCAAATTATGAAACGTAACGAATTCTGCTTGTGTGTCCACGTCTTAAGAACAAATACTCATCTCTGACTCACTTTTTTGTTATACCCCCCTGCAAAACTACCAAACTAGATATCCCTTCTTCCCCCCACCCAATCTCTGGCTAGATTTTCCAGCTCTATCTCTCGTTATTTTTTACGGATAGTAGGATTGTGATGACATGAAAACATATTCAAAACATTCTCAATCCTTTATCGCGTGCGCTACACCAAACTTCTATGCACGTGAGAACCCCCGAATAAAACTTGGCCCCATTCCTGCATGAATAGAGCACGTGCCATATTGCTCTCGACCAATCGGATGTAAGAACGTATCGACTTGAGGACCGCGTGCAGTCGTCCGTGTCAAGTACATTTACATGACTTCAGAAGTTCACAAGTTATGAAAATTACAAAAAATGCCCAATTAACACCTTTTTTCATTTGACTTTGGTTTTTGCATTCGGCAGATGGGAAACAGAAATTAATAAGACAATATGAATGGCCAAAGTTACATTCAAGACCATGAGACAGATCTAAACAGTGGACACAAATTCAAACTGAGACTGATAAAATACTAGATATATTTTCCACTAGTGTGTGGTGTAGAAACATAGACAATAAACAAGCAATTGGAAGAGAAAGAATTGAGGCCTTTGAGATGTGGATATATAGAGGGGCACATCTCGTGGACAGAGAAGAAAACAAATAAAGAGGTCCTAGAAAACCTAGGAATGAAAAGAGAATTAATGAAGCAGATCCAAATTAGACAGCTAAAATATTTTGGCCATGTAAAAAGACATAACACCGGACACTGAAGACCATAATAGAAGGCAGAGTTGAAGGTAAACGTGCAAGAGGAAGACAGCGCTATAAGTGGGAAGATAACATCAAGAGATGGACACGAAAGAGTCTATCAGAGTGCACCACCAAGACAAGAGACAGAAGATGTTGGAAATCCATTGCAACAGACCTTCGTTCTGGACATGGCAGCTGATGATGATGGTTTTGCATTTTGGAATAAAGAAATCACATTGTCGTAAAATGTTTAACAGGCCATACCGGATTGTAGGAATGAAACAATTAGATCAAGCTGCCATATTTAATATCCGCATGTCCAAATAGAAAAGACCGTATCTAGTGTAACGTTTCACTTCATTCATTCATTACTCGTCATCTCCCTAAGGACTATAGGCCTTCAACAAACTCACGCAAAGCCTTCCTGTGCCGGGCCTTCCATTTAAGGTCTTTCTTATCCCTTTGGTCTGTCTGCAGCTTTCTTCTCCGTGTGTTTTTTTTTCTTCAGATTCTCGTCTCATCTCATACTCTACCTCATCTCATACTCTACCTCATCTCATACTCTACCTCATCTACTATTTGGTGTAGAGGTGTTCCTAAAGCACTGGCTTCACGGAGAACATGCAATGAAATATTAAGACAAACAGCTGATTGGCCTGTTGTGTTTTTTTGGGATTCCATAACAAGAATGTCCTTGTAACGCTATCAACAGGTTTGCCCCACAGTGTGTGTGTGTGTGTGTGTCCTATCTTATACCATTGTCTTCTTCTCATCTTTGTTTCCCTTGGCACTTGTCTGGTTCTTGTCAGCAGCTCCATGTCGTCTGTCCAAACGTTTTAATCCTTTTGTTCTGTGCTAGTACCCATTTAACGCCTGTTGTAGGACGAAACTACGGAGCGATGTATGTGAGGCTGGCTACTGAATGTTGTAGAAACTGAGGAGCGATGTATGTGAGGCTGGCTACACAATGTTGTAGAAAGTAAGGGGCGATGTACGTGAGGCTAGCTATCCAATGTTGTAGAAAGTAAGGGGCGATGTACGTGAGGCTAGCTATCCAATGTTGTAGAAAGTAAGGGGCGATGTACGTGAGGCTAGCTATCCAATGTTGTAGAAAGTAAGGGGCGATGTACGTGAAGCTGGCTACCCAATGTTATAGAAACTGAGGAGCGATGTATGTGAGGCTGGCTACCCAATGCTGTAGAAACTGAGGAGTGATGTATGTGAGGCTGGCTACCCAATGTTGTAGAAACTGAGGAGTGATGTATGTGAGGCTGGCTACCCAATGTTGTAGAAACTGAGGAGTGATGTATGTGAGGCTGGCTACCCAATGCTGTAGAAAGTAAGGGGCGATGTACGTGAGGCTGGCTACCCAATGTTGTAGAAACTGAGGAGTGATGTATGTGAGGCTGGCTACCCAATGTTGTAGAAACTGAGGAGTGATGTATGTGAGGCTGGCTACCCAATGCTGTAGAAAGTAAGGGGCGATGTACGTGAGGCTGGCTACCCAATGTTGTAGAAACTGAGGAGTGATGGATGTGAGGCTGGCTACTGAATGTTGTAGAAACTGAGGAGTGATGTATGTGAGGCTGGCTACCCAATGCTGTAGAAAGTAAGGGGCGATGTACATGAGGCTGGCTACCCAATGTTGTAGAAACTGAGGAGTGATGTATGTGAGGCTGGCTACCCAATGTTGTAGAAAGTAAGGGGCGATGTACGTGAGGCTGGCTACCCAATGTTGTAGAAACTGTGGAGTGATGTATGTGAGGCTGGCTACCCAATGTTGTAGAAACTGAGGAGTGATGTTTGTGAGGCTGGCTACCCAATGTTGTAGAAGCTGAGGAGTGATGTATGTGAGGCTGGCTACTCAATGTTGTAGAAAGTAAGGGGCGATGTACGTGAGGCTGGCTACCCAATGTTGTAGAAACTGAGGAGTGATGTACGTGAGGCTGGCTACCCAATGTTGTAGAAACTGAGGAGTGATGTATGTGAGGCTGGCTACCCAATGCTATAGAAAGTAAGGGGCGATGTACGTGAGGCTGGCTACCCAATTGATAAGGGTGGATTTGAGCTGAAATGATAACTTGCCACCCCTATCGACACCTGGTATTAAAGTGCAAGATGTAGGTGTCTTCTCTGATTTAGAATGTTGCTGTGTGTGTTGCAGTAGAACAGTTCACAGGGTACACCACAGGCAACATGACGTGTAGAGTCATAGAAATGGTAACTTCGCTTTAGTTTTATACCATTTATTGCACGCCACAAAACAGTCATGATATTTATGTCATCATCAGCACAGTATAACGAATGCAGCATTCAAAATCATATTAACTGATAGTCATGTAGGATCCAATACTCCATAGTTGTATGGTAAACAGATATCATAAAGTTCTGGTTCGTGAAGCTTTATAAATAATACATATAACTTCTGCAACAGTGTCAGCTGCAGATCTTCCATATTCATAGACAATAATAATTATTCCCTTCCTGATGCTAGCAGATCAGATGTATACAATAAGTCCGTTTACTGTCTGCACGTGAATAGCATACATGGATTACAGGTCAGCTCGACCTTTATAACCTTCCTAAGTCTAACCATCTGACTTGGACGTGATCTCTGATATAACGAATCCTGGAACACAGACAATAGTCTTGTTGGTCTAGAGCGACCCATATATATATATAACTAGTTCAGGTATAAAGATACCGGTGACTTAATCCTAGTCAAAGTACCTCTCCATTTTGAATCACACAGGCGAGCAAAAAGGCGACAAAATGACGAACCTCTAGATGATAGCATAAAGTTCGATACAAGAGGAATTACCTTATTTCGGAAAATCAACCATGAACATATGCCTCCAGGCAGGCTTGAATAATACTGGGAAATAGTCTAGTTAGCTAACTAACTCACAAAGACAATGTATTTCCCTCAGAAAATCACAAGACGCAGGTCGCGTCTGCTCGCTACTTAGACCATTTCTAAACTCCCCGAGCTGGGCGGAACAACAAACGAAAACCAAGTCGAGACATGCGCAGAGCGACAATCTCTGAGTCGCCGTTCACAATAAGACGATTCTAAGAACATTCGAGATAAAAGTCTTACACAGCCGCGCCTTTTATGGTCATGAACAAAAGCGTTAAGAAAGGTTTCAGGCATCTACAACAGTTGACTGATACTACCAAATAAGGAGATATGGTCACGCTTCGTTCAAGAAATTATAGACCGAACGTGTCTCTATACAAGAGAAGGCAAACTCCTAAAAAAATTGTAGTCTCGATAACTCGGATTATGTCCCTTTGACTGTAAAAAACATAATACACACTTCAGTCAAAAAATGATCATACATACGAAAAATGATCATACAAAGGCTTTGAAAAAAGTAATTATTTGTGCGTAACATTACCGCACCCTCCCGGGAAAAAAAAATGAAACATTTTTTTTAAAAATCCTGGAGCCGGAAAAATCTAGGCTCCTAACGCACGTATGATGCGCGGATATATACCTAACAAATTAGCTCAACGCATGGAGCGACACTGAGATCATATCTCAGATCCTTAGAGAAAAAATTTATCTAAGTATACGCTTATATATTCCAGGAAGGTGCCACCAACACACGCCACAATGATGGCAACATCATAATGAAAATCAAATTATTCTCATACCAATATATGAAATTAAATATATTATTATGATATCATATAATGTGTTGTGCAAACAGCGGTGTAATATATTAATATACCGCACTATTTTATTACATTATATAAAGCAACAGTAATTAATAAGTAATACATGTGTTGATCTTCGTTGACATAAAACATTCAATAGAAGAAGATGTGGACATCATCCGCTCCCAATCTAGGACAGGACTTGATATCCTCAAAGTTCCACAATGGACACAATCTCGCATCTTCAATGATGTGCTGCGAAAATATCAATAACAGAAATCTTAAAGACAACTGGTAAATCTCTTAATACAATTATGCAAATATATTATTCAAATGTGGCCGAGTGATCTTTTGGCCCGTATATCACTAACTAAGCCTTCTTAGATAATTACTTGGTACAATGTTATAAATTCCCCTCAAAAAAGTGAGAAGAAAAAAAAAATCTGCTAACATGTCATTATAACATTGGACTGTATATCAGGAAATATATATATATGACAGAAGAATCATGTGGAATCGTGTGGGCATCTGGACAGAATGTCTGCCATTACATTATCCGAACCACGGATAGCTCGAACCGAGAAATGAAATGGTTGAAGAGCTATGGCATAACGAGTGGACCTCGAGCTCTTCAAGTTTTTGCTCTGAATAGCAGTAAGCGCTTTCTGGTCGGTTTCCACAATGAAATGTGCGCCTAGAAGAAATCTTTGTAACTTCAGAATAGACCATACCATAGCCAATAACTCACGGTCTAAAACCGAGTAATTCTTTTCTGCAGCATTTAATTTCCTAGAGATATACATCACCGGATGCAGAGTATCAGAATACTCCTGCATTAGTGCCGCCCCAATCCCAGTTGACGAGGCGTCACTTCGAAGAACAAAAGTCTTCTCAATAGTAGGTAACCTAAGAATAGGTGGAGATGAAAATAGGGCTTTAACCTGGTCCAATGAGGATTGACATTCTTTAGACCAGCGGATCAGATTAGGCGACCCTTTCTTCAATAAAGTAGAAAGCGGTGCCATAATGGAGGACAGATTCGGAATGAATCGTCCGTAGAATTGGATCAAACCTAATAGACTCCTTACTTGTTTCTTCGTCTTAGGGACCGAAATGTTAAGTATTTTTGAAACATTGTGGTCCTCTGTCTTTAAAAGACCACGACCAACACGATGACCTAGGAAAGAAATCTCACTAAATCCTATAAAGGCTTTAGAGGGTTTTGCAGTCAAGTTATACTCGCGAAGAGTGGACAGTAATTCGTATAAACCCAAATAGTGATCTTCCCAGGAATCACTGAATAGACAGATATCATCTAGGTATGCTATGACATCTGTACGATATGCGAGAATTCGCCGCATCATGCGTACGAATGTAGCAGGGGCGTTCATAAGACCAAAAGGCATGAAATTCCATTGGAATAAACCCCTAGGTGTAGAAAAAGCTGTAAAAGATTTGGCACGTTCGGTTAGAGGAACTTGCCAATAACCTTTAGACAAATCTAGTTTGGTAAAGAATCTAGAATTAGAAAGTTTATTGAGTAGTTCTTCTAATGAAGGCATAGGTTCAGCATCGAACTTCGTAACTTGGTTCAATTTGCGATAATCTACGCAAATGCGAATGTTATTATCCTTCTTTCGAACAATAACCATAGACGAAGAGTATGCTGAAGTGGATGGTTCAATGATTTCCAAACGTATCATTTCATCCAATTCTTTTTCGACTTGAGACTGGAAATGGATAGGTATTGGATAGGGTCTGACTCTGATAGGATTATGATCAGTTAGCACAATGTCATGTTCAATGACATGTGTGTGTCCCGGGATGTCTGTAAGAACATCCTGAAATGTTTGCAACATCGAAGAAACTTGTCGATGTTCCTCAGCGGAAAGATTTGGAGAAACGGTCACGTTTTTCCAAGATTCCGTAGAATAAAGTGGGACCATAGAAAGAGGAAGATTGACATCAGAAAAAGTAGTTTCCTCATCCTGTATAACTGACAGCGATGAGTACTGACCATGAGGTGCTTGAGAATTGTCCGTTGCCTGGAAAATAGGCTGCAAATAGTCAGGTCTTTCATAAAATTCCGTGAGCATATTTATGTGGAAAGTTTTATGCTTTCCATCAATATCGACAACATAGTCGACATCAGAAATTTTGGAGACTATTGCATATGGACCTTTCCATGCAATTAGAAGTCTGTTCTCCCTTGAAGGAAGTAGAACGAGAGCTTTGTCACCTGGACAAAGTTGTCGTAGACATCTATTCTTATTTGCAAACTGCCTTGCCTTTTCTTTAGCAAATTCGGAAGACGAAGTTGCTAGTTTGCATGCCTCGATGATCTTTTGCCTAAGAGCAATGACGTACTCATAAGAAGATTGAGTTTCATCGCTAATATTATCGGCAGTGATTAGATCGTGAAGTAAAGACATAGGGCCGCGCGGTTGCGCGCCAAAGACAAGTTCAAAAGGGGAAAACCCCGTATGTTCATTGGGGACCTCTCTATACGCAAAGAGAGCCGCGGGTAAGACCCTGTCCCAATCCTGAGGATGATCCTCAGTTATCTTACCAAGTAAAGTTTTCAGAGTCCTATTTAAACGTTCGACCAACCCATTAGACATTGGGTGATAGATACTGCTGAGAGACCTTTTAATATGTAGCATAGACATTACCTGTGACATAGTGTCTGATATAAGTTGAGTGCCATGGTCTGACAATATTTCTCCGGGAAAACCCAAGCGAGAAAATATCAGCCAAAGAGCGTCTGCGATGTCAGCAGTTGAGATGCTCTTGAGAGGTATTGCCTCTGGCCAACGTGTGCACATATCGACACATGTAAGGATAAATTGATGTCCTCTAGCCGACTTAATTCTAAAAGGACTGATAATATCTATTGCCATTTTTTGAAAAGGGCGAATAGGAATGTCAGCAGCCTGGATAGGCGCAGCATGTCGTGGTCCTTTAGATTTGACCTCCTGACATACTTTGCAAGAGCGACAGTACATTCGTATGTCCTTGCTCACAAATGGCCAAAAGAAAGCCGCAAGAACTCTCGACTTTGTACGGGAAAAACCCATATGTCCAGCACATTGCGAGTCATGAGCATGTTGCAATATTTGCAATCTCATGCTCTTGGGCACAAGAATTTATGAATGAGTGGACGTAGTCGAGTCTTGTACCATACGTACAAGTACGCCGTTCTTCATAGAAATCCAAGATTTTCTATTAGTATTTTGATTAGGATCACCTTTTTTTGCTAGAATGAAGAATTTTTGTAAAGAAGGATCTTCTTCTTGCAATTTGATAAATGAGTCACGTGTAATAGTCAAGTGACTATCTTGGTCATTTACTTCATCATTATTAGTTAATGAAGTTTGAGGTGGATCCAGAGCATGTGCTCTTGTGACCACCGCATTGGTAGCTTCAATGTTTTGCTCTTCCCAAACAGCAATCTGCTGTGGGGTACATTCCCTAACTCCGTGAATACGACCAATAATAAGGTCCGCAATAGGGTTTGGAAGTAGACACGCGTGGACCTCTCCCGTGAAGAAAGGAGTAGCAATGTGTATTATAGCAGTAGGATACTTTTCCAACGTGCCACCAAATGTGACACATTTGATGACCTTTCCTGTAGCACAGGATGGATCTACAAGAGATTGCCTAACCCCGACAGTAGTACATCCAGAGTCAAACAACACTGAGACTGGATTACTATTTACAAGCCCCTTATGTAATATAAGAGAAACTCTCCCATCATGAGCAACATTAGCAGGAAGAGCGGGCAAAGGATGACCACAGCTTAAAGTACTAACGGTCTTTGGGTCAAATAAAGTACTGCATTGGATACATTTATTTGCTCTACCAAAATCAAAAGATGAGCATCCGATAGCATTATGGTCTTTATTATCATTAACCTGTTTATCTACTCCCTGAGATTCTTGTTGAACAGAGTTTGTCTGTTGATATTTTTTTCTCTTATGTTGCGATCTACCGCGACCATTATTGCCTCTGCAATTATCATTAAAGTCCCTACTGTAATTTTTATCCTGGTTTGAGTTCCAGTTTCCATAACTGTCATTACCATCTCTATACTGTTGAGAACCTCTATTATCCTGGTATTGAGGTCTCTGAGAAAAATATTTTCCTCTATACCGATTACCTTTGTGAAAATTTCTAAAGTTAACCGGAGTAGAATAACGTGTAGTATTAGGATGTCTCCAGTTCTGGGAAGAAGAATCACCCTGGAATTGATTACTATGATTCTGGGCATAATTACGGTTACTCTTTTTATTGAAATTTTGCTGGCTACCCTGAAATTTACGCATAAAATTTGGGCCATAAGGTGCTGCCGAAGCAACTGGCAGACCTTCTTTTACTTTAGAGTTGCTAATGGTTATGTGAGGATGCGCAGTAACATACTGGCTACAGTATTCTTCCATTTCTTTTATGTTTTTAGGCTTACGCTCATGAAGAAAAGAAAGAAAAGCTTCATTAACAGAAGACATAACCTTGTCTCTAAGTAGTAAGTCCATAAGAGCTTCAAATGTACTCTCTGTTTTAGACAACTCAACCCATCGTAAAAAAAGTAAGACGGATGCCTGAGATGAATTCAGAGAATTCAACTCCAGTTTCTGGTAACATGTTTTTAAATTTAAGACGATATCCGTCCTCGTTAAGTTGGTACTTCTTTAACAATGCCGCCCTGACAACCTCATAGTTGTTCTTGTCAGGCACATCTACCATACCCAACAAAGTCAAAGCATCACCTCTAAGTATCTTGGACAGATGATAAACATATAATGTTTTATCTATATTATGCACCTTACATGCACTTTCAAATCTATCTAGATAAAATGTTATATCATCAATTGAAGCATTGAATGCTGGTAAATTAAGCTTGAAATCAACAGCATTAGACTTATTAGCAGATGATACCTTATTAGCATCATTAGCATTACTAGATAACTTCAACTTTTCTAACTCCAAAGCTAAGAGTTTTTCTTCATGCTCCATTTTTGCTTTTCTCTCATCAGCTTCTCTTTGTAACCTTCTTTCTTCAGCCTCAGCCTGTAACTTTCTTTCTTCAGCCTTAGCCTGTAACTTTCTTTCTTCAGCCTCAATTTCAAGTCTCTTATTTTCAGCTTCTTTTTCAAGTCTCTTATTTTCAGCTTCTCTTTTTTGTTTTTCCATTTCCATTTGTAATCTTTTCTCATCTACCTGCATCTGCAGTTTTAAATTTTCAGCATCTATTCTCTTTTGTTCAGTTTGTTCTTTCATTTTCTTTTCTTCCGACTTCAATGCCTTGGCATATTGAACAGTCGCAAATTCTTCTAATTTATCACCTGTCTTCCCAAGGGCTTTACCCTGCTCAATAAAGTACTCAAATGTAGACATGATGTCTAAAATGTGAGTACAGAACCTGAAATAATTAATTATCTTATTTCAATCTTAATAGCAACAAGACTTAATAAAGTGCTTGTGTAATCACTATGTTTACCCCAATCTCTGTGGGAAACAAGACTTGACACCAACTTGTATTATCAAATGTATAATAATATCACAAGTCACCTCTTAATTATCAGTGCACTACACAAATCAGTGCATAACCATCAGTTATTTATCATAACTGCACTACAATAGTGCATAAGCAAAAAAAACCAGTTAGTTATGATAAGTGCACTATAGACCAATAGTGCATGAGCATATATGTAACAATAGTGAAAGCTAACTATGCAAGAACTATGCAAACAATAACAAGACAATGTAAACAATAACAAAGGTCACCAACAATGTAAACAATAACAAAGATCAAAGTCAAATGTAAACAACAACAAAGATCAAAGTCAATGTAAACAATAACAAAGATCAGAGTCAATGTAAACAATAACAAAGATCAAAGTCAATGTAAACAACAACAAAGATCAAACAATATGAAAACATTCGCATAAGTCAAATAAATAAACAGCGAAACTAAAAAGAAATGTGATGACAAAATGCGAAGATATGACAAACAAATGACGCTACAGTGTATACACAAAAATATACGTAAAGAACTGAATAATAGATAGGGGAGACCTACAAATACAAACAATCGAAATCGAAACTAAAAAACAGAAAGAAAGAGAGAAAAGAAAAAGAAAAAAAAATATACAAGAAACAAAAATAAAGCACAACTCGTCACAACTAAACAGATATAGCAACGATTGTCGCTATCAAATTTCACAGTAGAAAATTCGCACAGTCCCTAACGAAAACGCTAACAGTAGAACCTCTGTGACGTGGTATCTTCTACTGAAAGACACCGCCCAACCGAGAAAACCCGCTGAATATAAACATATAAATATACAAATACAAATAACATATAACATGTAACAAACAGCAAAAAGTGTGAAAGAATTTAGAAGGCTCAGCTAGAACATAAGGGCACAGTTCACAAACAAAACAGGCCACTTAACTTCTATGTATCCACAACGTCAGCACAGTTCAGAACAGGATGTGATCAGCATTCTTAGGACAATGATCCAACGTTGATCCATATCTGCTCTCGTAAACTGCCATGACGAAGGAAATGAGCTTCTGACAGGAAACAGCTTCTGAACTTGACCTTCTGAATTCTACAAATTGACTGGAGCACTTGACCTTCTGAATCTGCAACAGTACCTCTGAGACCGGAACAGTTGTTACGGCACTTGTCCTTCTTCTTAACAGATCAGGAAATCCATTCGCTCGGTACTTGTCCTTCTAGTTGTAGATAAACTTCAAAAACTGACGAGCAGCGCCGGGTAGTTTCAAAATATCAACAACTGTCAGTAATGCCGCGTCTTTCAAAAAAAATTTCAACAAAGGTGATGAATGGAAACTGCAACGTTGTCTTGTAGTCTGCTGATGATGTCTGGGTTTGTTGACCCCCTTGATAGATGGTATCAGAGTAAACCAACATATGGCCACCAAAATTGATAATGGTGCGCCAAAATGCCAGGTTGAACCAACGACTGGCCACCAAAAATGATAAGGGTGGATTTGAGCTGAAATGATAACTTGCCACCCCTATCGACACCTGGTATTAAAGTGCAAGATGTAGGTGTCTTCTCTGATTTAGAATGTTGCTGTGTGTGTTGCAGTAGAACAGTTCACAGGGTACACCACAGGCAACATGACGTGTAGAGTCATAGAAATGGTAACTTCGCTTTAGTTTTATACCATTTATTGCACGCCACAAAACAGTCATGATATTTATGTCATCATCAGCACAGTATAACGAATGCAGCATTCAAAATCATATTAACTGATAGTCATGTAGGATCCAATACTCCATAGTTGTATGGTAAACAGATATCATAAAGTTCTGGTTCGTGAAGCTTTATAAATAATACATATAACTTCTGCAACAGTGTCAGCTGCAGATCTTCCATATTCATAGACAATAATAATTATTCCCTTCCTGATGCTAGCAGATCAGATGTATACAATAAGTCCGTTTACTGTCTGCACGTGAATAGCATACATGGATTACAGGTCAGCTCGACCTTTATAACCTTCCTAAGTCTAACCATCTGACTTGGACGTGATCTCTGATATAACGAATCCTGGAACACAGACAATAGTCTTGTTGGTCTAGAGCGACCCATATATATATAACTAGTTCAGGTATAAAGATACCGGTGACTTAATCCTAGTCAAAGTACCTCTCCATTTTGAATCACACAGGCGAGCAAAAAGGCGACAAAATGACGAACCTCTAGATGATAGCATAAAGTTCGATACAAGAGGAATTACCTTATTTCGGAAAATCAACCATGAACATATGCCTCCAGGCAGGCTTGAATAATACTGGGAAATAGTCTAGTTAGCTAACTAACTCACAAAGACAATGTATTTCCCTCAGAAAATCACAAGACGCAGGTCGCGTCTGCTCGCTACTTAGACCATTTCTAAACTCCCCGAGCTGGGCGGAACAACAAACGAAAACCAAGTCGAGACATGCGCAGAGCGACAATCTCTGAGTCGCCGTTCACAATAAGACGATTCTAAGAACATTCGAGATAAAAGTCTTACACAGCCGCGCCTTTTATGGTCATGAACAAAAGCGTTAAGAAAGGTTTCAGGCATCTACAACAGTTGACTGATACTACCAAATAAGGAGATATGGTCACGCTTCGTTCAAGAAATTATAGACCGAACGTGTCTTTATACAAGAGAAGGCAAACTCCTAAAAAATTGTAGTCTCGATAACTCGGATTATGTCCCTTTGACTGTAAAAAACATAATACACACTTCAGTCAAAAAATGATCATACATACGAAAAATCATCATACAAAGGCTTTGAAAAAAGTAATTATTTGTGCATAACACCAATGTTGTAGAAAGTAAGGGGCGATGTATGTGAGGCTGGCTACCCAATGCTGTAGAAAGTAAGGAGCGATGTAAAGGGGGGTGGGGGGGGGGGGGGGAGCAGACTACCCAACGTTGTAGAAACTAAGCTAAAAAAAATAATAAAACGCTTGAACAAACCCTACTCTGTTCTTATAGAGTAAAGTTTGTTCAAGCTTTTTGTTTTTGTTTCAGTATTTTTCAAAGAGATATTTGACGACATGACGTCAAACTACAAACAAAATATGGCCAGACAGTGACTGGAACTGTCTTTAATTGAATACAAGCCAGTAAGTACTAAAACGTTCAATATCAAAGGAGATGTGTCAATGAATCAATAAATTAATCAATCAATCGATCAATCAGTTAATCAAGCTATGCATTTACTAATGGTGGAGAGGCCAGAAAGCACATGTTTCGATTAATGCCTTCGATAATTCACTTATTTTTTTTTCCGTCTTCAGTCTTCATCATTTCATTGCTAATGACGTACAACTGAATAAACCTGTTGGTGCGTAAAGTCCAGGACACTAGGGTTGTAGTAGCAAATCCGGCATGTCTAATAAGAGTTCGAAAGTATTGCGAGGGAAGGGAGGATTTCTGTCCGTGCACTGGTTGTCACTACGTCTTCATTCTGCCTGGTTGTCATTCCGTCTGGTTATCATCTGCCTGGTTGTCATTCTGCATGGTTGTCATTCCGTCTTGGTTGTCATTCCGTCTTGGTTGTCATTCCGTCCTGTTTGTCATTCCGTCCTGGTTGTCACTCCGCCTCATTGCTAGTCCGTACAAGTTGCCATTCCGTCCGGGTTGTCATTCCTTCTCATTACTAGTCCGTGCAAGTTGCCATTCCGTCTGGGTTGTCATTCCGTCTTGGTTGCTATTCCGTTTTTGGTTGTTTCTAAAATTATCGAATATGGCTATCCTGTCACAGGATTTCCTCTCTTTGCTCTGCAATGATGGTCCAACAATGGCCGAAACCGAGAGTATCTAATGAGGGTCTTCAGAGGTATCTACCTTCACCCAAGATTACTCCTGGCAGAGTTGTAGATATAAGGATAATAATGCTTCTATCTCGAGGGAGTATTCATAAGTGTGACAAGATGGATTTGGAGCGACCCCTTCTCGATCTCTCTTTCACTCCGACAGTACTCATTTTAAATTGTTATACTGAATATTTGCATGTTTTTCCATGGTCAGCACTTTTTTCTTTCTCTGTTATGTAGCAGATATTTGATATTGTCAAAACATTTAACACTCCTTGTTGGTGATTATACATCACATTTGCTAGGCGCGGCACAGCTTTGCTGAGATAATCGCAGGTAAAACCCATATTGGTCTCCTTAGTTTTCGCGTAGAGTTGTGTGCTCAAGTGACAGATAACGAGATTACTCAGACATAAATGACATAATCGTTTCCTGTCCGACTTTCACGTAGACATTATATTACAGTAATATGTTGTTACATCTGAAACACATTGTCGTATGAGTTTACAAATGTGTTTGTGAGTTTGCCTGCCAGGCAATCGGATGTTTTATTACCATATATGGGAGACGTGACCTTTGCATCACTCGCAAAATTATCCCATGTCGGAATATTTTGAAATTACCCACCCAACAAGCATGTTTGAAATGACTGGAGCCCTACGTAGCTTCATAACAAACAGATGCCGGGGGGGGGGGGGGGGTTACAGGCAATATAACCTGACAAGTTTCAGTGTTAAGACACTATGAGAAATCGCTTGCCAAGACGACACAACCAGACTGCCAGAAGTTAGAATTCAGAATTCCATTTATCAGACTGGACACCTTTTATTGAAGTATTTAAAAGGACTTACAAAACAGCCCAGGAAAACTCTATCAATTTAACAAGGAAACCAGGACTGAGTAAACTGAACACACGGAGTCATAGTGGGAATTAATGTTAAAAATAACGACCCACAAGAACACGTGTAAGAGGCCTAAGCCAGTGCCTTTATTCATCTGAGCAAAATGTCTGTGGGTCAGGATTGGTGTAAGTTGTCATTTTACATTCTACATTTGTCATTACTAACATGTGAACTAATATGTATATATTGCCATGTGAATATTAATATGTAAAAATCGCTACTGGATGTTCAAGTCATTTGAGGCTGGCAACCTCAACGTATAGAATGATGATTTCATGAACCACCACTGCAAGGACTGGTGACTGCTTTATTGCTAGTTTCTTACAAAGAACTAAAAGCATTGGTAGTCCCAAGTTCCATATGGAGCAGGGAGGGAAAGATGAAAGAAATGATGTAGATTCTAAATATAATATTTACCTTTTCAAACCAGTGTAAATGTCTATGAAAACATTTTCAATTTATATTGTCAACACTTTTCAGTCAGTGGAGATGTAAATGTAAACATATTCTATCTGTACTGTTAACCTTTTCATTTAAATGTAAAATAAAGATAAAGCTATTCAATTTAAATGTAAAGAAAGTTTCTCTCGAGGGATTAAGTTTAATTCTCATCGAGGGTAAAGTCTGAGTATATAGGATGGTGGAATAAAAGAAAGGGGACATATATGTATGTGTCGGGAAACGCAATACTCAGGAGAGCGTTCGTTTCTATTCTTTTACCATAGTTGTTGATGGTGGTACCAGTTGAGGGTACTATCTCTGAAACAAGAAGGGAACAGTGGCCTGAGCTTTAAGACGAGAGACCAACTTTGTAGACACTCCCTGACACTTCTGGGAACGTGTTACGCCCTACATCCTTGACCAACGACGAGCGTTTTCAGTAATCAGTCTACTAAGAATCAACCCATCAGCGGGAGCAGAACCTACCAGTGATAGATAAGTGAAACCTATAAGCTGCTACGTGAACTCCTTTATAAACTTTTATCCCATCACGACCGTGATGATACCTTTCTGAAAAACATTATTCATTCTTTTAAACCGTTGTTAAAACTAAATGATTATTAAATTTGTTATTTGTAATAATACAAATTTAACTTTAATTTAATCATTTTAAATGTACTGCATGTTTGTCTCAGTCAATTTACTAAATACATTCTAAACAGAGCTATACCAGAATAATAAGAATTCCACTTAGTAAATCAGGGTAGGGGCTTGCTGTCATTTACTGGACACAGTAGCAAGGTCTTTGTCCTGTGTGGACTGGCCTATACTGTATGATAGGGGAACAACAGCAGTGATTGCGTCATTAATAGGGCTGAACTGCCCATGGTAAACTTCCGGTGTTATGTCTTTCGGTTCGCACTAATGACCTGCTATCGAAGCATCATTTCTGGTGATGCGTAGATGACAGGGAGGATGGTGTGATTCGCTTGCATAGCTAGGCGGGGTTGTCGCACGGAAGGTCCGGGGTTCGAATCCTGGGTAAGCCACTCATGTCTGTTGTTTTTCTGTTGTCTAGTGTTCTACTTCTTTATTTCCTTCGAGTGCCTGATAACATACCTTTATGTTTGTCTCATATTAATTTACTGTTTACAGGTCTCGGGTTTCCCTTCCTTATGTGTTATAAATTAATAAATTGCTTAATCCTTCACAAAAGTTGTCGGCAGATCATAGAGTTAACGTGCTCAGCCAATGTAGCATTGTTCTCGTTTTTCTGAATATCTTGTGAAAACTCCCTTGAGATAGAAGCATCATTATTCTGTTATCTACAACTCTGCCAAGAGTAATCTTGTGCGAAGGTAGACACATTTGAAGGCCCATATTAGATACTCTTCAGTTTTGTCCACTGTTGGACCACTACTGCAAAGCAGTAGAGGCAATCCATGACAATTGGAGTCTCGCCTTGGGATTTGAGCATTAGAACGGGAGTGAGACAGGGATGCCTCTTGTCTCCATTTCTTTTCTTACTAGCAATAAATTGGGTTATGAAAACATCGACATCACATAACAGAAATGGAATCAAGTGGAATCTGATTAAACAGCTTGATGATCTGGATTTTGCAGATGGCTTGGCTCTTCTGTCCCATAACCATAATCAGATGCAAGAAAAAAGGAAAATATTTTAATGAGAGGTCACAACAAGCGGGCCTGCAAATACACAGAGAAGAGACAAAGATTATGAGAATAAATGCAAGAAATGATAACAAGGTTGAACTTGAAGAAACACCACTAAAAGATGTAGAATCGTACACATATCTTGGCAGTAATATAGACAAAGCTGGAGGGACAGACAATGATATCAAAATAAAAATACAAAAAGCAAGAGGAACTTATGTGAAGTCAGTCCTATTGTATGGCTCTGAGACATGGAGAAAAACAAAAACAACAATCAAAAAATCTACAGACTTTTATAAACGGGTGCTTGCGTAGAATAGATGGACTGAAATGGTATGACAAAGTCACAAATGTGGAATTGATAACAAGAACCAGACGAGTGCCAGTGGAAGAGTTGAGAAGAAGACGCTGGCGATGGATAGGACACACATTGAGAAAACCTGTTGATAGCATTAAAAGGCAGTCCTTGTTCTGGAATCCACAGGGACAGAGAGGTAGACCAAAAAACACATGGAGACGAGAACTGGATACAGAGATGAAATTGAAGAGGAAACCATGGAAAGAACTTGAGCGGACGGCACAGGACAGGAATACTTGGCATGTGTTTGTTGAAGGCCTATGCTCTTCGGGGAGTTATAGGGTATTGATCGATTGATTGAATAATGAAAAATATAGAATTATAAAATGTACAACTTACCCCAAAATCTCTTTTGGGAATACCGACTTCTGGCTCAGGGAAATAGTTAAGGCAACTTGTTACACGTCGTCCGGGGTATTACTATGCAAATAGAATCCCATTATGACTTAGTGTTCAGGTTCCTAGGATTCCGTGCTTTCCGTATTAATGAGTTTTCCTGGGATACAAGTCCACAAGATGCTTAATCACGTTGTCCGGTCCTTTAAAGTGGAATCCTGATCCTATTCCTTACTCTGGCTTGTCTGGCTGTCTTCTTGGCGAGTTGAATTTCACATTGCGGTAAATTCATATGGCGCTAAATTATAAGGCAACATTCGGCCCGCATCCCGATTGGTACTAAATAACAAGGGTCTAATCAGAAATGTTGTATTTTTTAAATTTCAAATGCCAAGCCAATAGCATGCCAGATGCATATATTTCCCTTCTCTCGCGAAAAATTCCTACATAACAAACGCACAAATAAATGTGTTGTTTACAATAACAAAATATGGTGTGCCAGCTTCCGTCAATTATCTATCATGTTTACACTCACAACTTCAAAATGTATCCCAATATACCAGTGTGACGAAATAAATGTTCTACTATTTCGTCAAATTTTTCTTCCTACACTCTCTTGGTCAGTACTCGTTCGATCATTCCTTTTTTCTCTTCATCCGGTCATTGTATTACTTTTACATCCATCTACCTATATTATCTTATCCTCAGTAGATCCCACTGTCGTACCGATAGGTTTGCGAGTTATTTTAGGTCCCGTCTGAGTAGAGTGGATGGTGATAAGTACGTGAGAAATAAAGGTGTGAGAAATAGATTTCACGAGTGCATAGCTTAAGGAGAATATATGTCTCTGGAATGAGTAAGTTTCTGTAGTCCAGCCTATCTATACGACTATAATTTAGTATAAGACAACCTTGCCCTCCTCATATATAAATATAAGTTTAACTACACACACATACACACACACACAGCTATGTGACAACAAGACACACAAACGTGAAAAATTACGGTTAACTGGGTATGGGTCTGACCAACACACAAAGTTAAGTTTCTTTTGTTGTTTATTATCATTTAAACTTGACAACATCAAACATCTAAAGAAATGTCAAATAAAATCAGATTTACTTACATAGAAAAATAACAGAATAAATGTGCCCTTCCCTTATTGAGAAAAAGAACCCAAAAAGTTAATAATCCAAAGGTCAAAGGTTAGCACGATGTTACAGAATAGACAGTAAAGATCAAGTTTCTACTATATGCTATCCAGTAAGGTAAACAAGTTTAAGCCAAATCCCAGGTTGGTACAGTTCCTGTAACAAAGAAAAATATTCACTCTCTCTCTCTCTCTCTCTCTCTCTCTGACATACAATGGCCACTCAATCACGCTTACCTATTCTTGGTGATATCCCTTGGAATTGCAATGGTTCCTGAATATACAAAATGTCAAGTGTATTTCCCAAATTGGCCCCAGTCCATCCTCTAACAAGTAAGATTTATGATGTGGACGCCGAATTTGGTGGTTTAATTTTCCCTGAATGTACAAAATGTCACCGCGAATTCTTAGTGTAGCAAGACGTGCTCTTGGGGTTTACAGTTTAAAAAAAAGGAGGAAAATACTTCCAGAATTGGGAAACATCTGGTTGCTAAAAATGTTACTTCTTATGATAATCCTATCGGCTGGCTCTATGGTGAGTGCCGATTCTGAAACAGCGTAACTTTTCTGGATAAATCCACTTGAATACGACTGTCAAAAGTCGGGAGTAATGTTATTGGTTTCACACCCCAGTGGGCTGATAAAATTGAACAAAATATTTCTGGGTTTTGTAAGTCCAGTTAAAATTTACAAGTTAAAATGTTTCAATGGTATCGTTGGCTCCCAAATGAAAGTGGTGACGCACAAGCCAAGAAAAAGAAAACATTAATTAATCAGTAAATGAAGAAAAGACCGAAAAAAGACCGCTGGACGCTCTTGTGAGCAGAACTGCTAGAAATAAAAACATTCATGGAAAAAAATGCCACTATTCTATATAGCTACATATATGCACATGGACGGGGACAAGACGATCTCTTATCCACTCCGTCAGTCCTGATTAAAGTTAACCGGCACAGGTGTTTACCTTTATGCCTAAACTATCGCACGTCGCCAACGCTGAGATTTCAGGTCGAATGAAGGTATGCAACCCTCTTCGCCCTTGCTCGCGCTGTAACAATAAGCGTACAATGTCAATTATTATTTAATTATCCATACGCGCACTTACATAAATATTGCCTGTCGTTAATAGCTAATAAATGGTCGGCGTCTGTTGGTCACCGTTTGGTAGTAAATAATAGACACATAATAAATACACAAAATAAAATAAACGTAAATTCTATTCTGTCACTATCAGTCGCGCCTAGCATATAATCCAGTCAGCTAACCGTCTCTTCTTGTGTGAGAAAGCGTGTGATTAAAATTAACATTATAACTGAGCCTCTGGCATGAAATAGCTACGCGTTATTTTATTTCACTAGTTTTAACACTAGAAAATCACAGTGAATTATAATGGTACGCTAACACTAATTTGTATTACCAGAAAATCAGAATGACAATCCCTACGAATGCTATTAACACATCTTCCACAATGGTTCTAGGCTACGTGCTTAGACTATCCGAAAATTCTGAGTGACAACTGATAGCAGGTTTCTTCTTCTTTTTCATTCTTCCTCGTTCGCCCTGAAAAGGACGGTGGTTGCGTTGTGTCTGTTTACGCCTAAGCTGTGATATCTGCACCTTTCGGTCGACACATCCGACTTCAGCATGGCATTTTTTTAGGGACCGGGTTTGCCTTCCCATTGCGATCCGCACTCGCTCAGCCAGACTGCACTGCTGCAGACTGTTTCCAGGACCACCACGTGGAGGTGGAGTGCCGTCTTGACCAGCTCTGGTTCGCTGGCCCTGATGCAAGCAGTACAGCTATGGGTCGCTGACTGCATTCACTATTGCTGCATCTTGGGGTCCCGATAGCAGGCAGGTTTAAGAAAGCACAGTTTATATATCATCATGGCTCTCTGATCTATAGATGATGCTACTTTTCACACTATTGTGTGTACCAGAGAATCGGAAGCATGTGTTCCCCAGATAAAGACTTAAGGTCGGCCTTTCTCATGCGTTAGACCGCCATTACAGACTTAAATCCGTGTAACGGGGTTCTCGAAGATTTTGCCCGCTTCTGAAGATCAAAGAGCTCGGGTTTTCCCCGCCTTCACTCTGTGTACGAACTTCAAAGGGTACTCGGGGAAAGATTTTTGCCCGTGTGTCTACTTCAAAAGGTCCGGTGTTATTCACGTGCGGTCTGTCAGGTATCCGATGATTGACAGATCAGCTCGCGTGAGAAACTTAATAAACAAACCTCATTTACTACCTGTTATGACTGGCAGGTCACGAAAAGTTTGTAAACGCTTCGTTTGTTTATGTTCAATGAAAAGAGGCGTGGATGAAAACTAAGCTTGTTTGAGTAAGACGGGCAAAAAAATGCATGGTTTTGCTAGCAAATCATAGCACGCTAACGGGATTACAAAGACTGTCAGATTACCGTAGGCTATATTTCCATTATACATCACACCCACATGGGCCTCACACACGCTTGAGTGTGGACAGTAATCCAGTAGCCAGATGGAACGATGCGATTAAGTCAACTTTTGGTTTGCCCGTTCACGCCGTTGTGGAAAACAGACGAAAGTATTGCATCCGCCAAAGCTGAGATGTTTGTTAGATTAACCCAAGATGATAGTCGGGGAGTGGTATTACCAGTAATGAGGTATTTGAACACCACATTTAGATGATGTAACTAGTTCCTGCAAAATGGTTGAAGACGGTGAATTAAAGATAACACGTGTCTAATTGGCGGGCATGACTTTCTGAAAATGCAACTTCCAAGTTATCATGAATGTAACAATATGGACACCAGACATATCACATAATGATTTCCGGCAGGTCTCTTAACAATCTTAAGCAAGATGTCTTGTTGTAATAAACGGGGATGGGAAGAGAGAGTGTGTAACCTTGGAGAAGAGATTATAAGATTTAACAAGTAGGGCAGATTGTATGACATAATGTGTGCCGATGGTCAAGAAAACATGGCCCCTAACACCATCTTCCCAATATGCCTCAATGGGCGTGTAACGGGATCCTTTACCTGTACCTTCTTTTTTAAATTGTGATTAGGTTTCCCTCAAGATTACATTTTTGCGTGGGCAAAAGTTAACTTTAAAACCTAGCGCGTTTTGAAGATTTCTCAACTGTATTTCTTACCTTTGTCAGGAAATCATGGATAGTCAGAAAAGGACTAGTAGTGAGGATTCCATTATAGGACATGCCAAAGTGACTAGGAGTATATGTTAAAATTGAAAAAGTGTAAAAATTCAGTGATAATACTTACCGCCCCAAGTCCAAAGAACCTTCCTCAAGTGTCAATAGTTAGGAATATATATATATATATAAATCAGTAAACTTAACTCACTGAGGGACGACTGCATCTTAAACAGTTGCACGATATACTATGACTTACTGTGCATCAAAAGTATGGATATAATCACCCAATCTATTGGGGTAAGTTGTAACATGTTGTTACGTAAAGCCTTTGCACACAGGCGTATGCCCATTATTTTCGGAGATACGGCAGTATGCATTGACAATTTAGCATGATAATGCACGCTTAGTGAACGGCGTAGCCTTTATTAATAATATGACGTAATCGTAACTATGCGACGTAAGCGTCGTCTGCTGTTAAAGGTCAACCGTTACTTTTCTTTGCCTTTCTCTAGTGTTCGTCGATCTGAGAGGACGTATTCTACATATTCTCCCAAGTAGTGGAGACTTTCAAGTATTTCTACAGTGGCTATGTTATTCAAGATTGGCCGCCACTTTGATATTCAACTGCCATAAGGGTTCACAGCTTTAACGATAAGTATCGCACCCAATTTATGTAATATTGGTATTGGTGCCGTCAGATTTATTTCCGCAGTACTTCGATCCAGTCGCGTTCGGACTGACCTCAAGTTGTAACGGCCAAAACTGAATATATATGCAGGTTATGCCTTTGACACTAGACGGACGGATAACTGAAGATTATGCTTCTGACACAACGCAACGAACGTCCTTTTCAGGACGAACGAGAAGAAGAAGAAGAAGATATAAATAGTGTTTGTTTACGAAACTCAAGAACTAAAATTCTATAAGGCTGTGACGAATTGCCAGTAACTTTATAGAAACGATTGCATTTTTGGCATTTTTGATTAGCTTACATTCTATACATATTTGATTGATACATATTCTATACTTACTTACTTAGTCGTTCCCCTTCTACCGTGAGGTGTAGAAGTTTGGAAGAGAGCACGCCAGACTATCCTATCGGCTGTCTTCCTCCTGGCCTGGTTCCATTCTAGTCCTCGGTCCTGCAAAGATAATATAAATGTTGTCCTCCCAGCGGACTCTGGGTCGTCCTAGGGGTCTGGATCCCTGGATCTTTGTTTCCCATGTTTGTCGTGGTAGCCGATCTTCTCCCATTCTGCAGACATGGCCAAACCATCTTAGTTGGGACTGTTCTACTTGGGTCTGCAGGGGGTGGGATTTTAGGCCTTGACGTATCGTCTGATTGCGGACCATGTCTCTTCTTTTTACTTCAACCACCTTCCGCAGATACCTCATTTCCATATTCTATACATATGGTAATTTTTTTATTTTCCTCAGTAAAGTTTCACTGCAATTTTCTAAAATCAAGATTAGTTTACTGACTTTTCTTTGGCGTTACAGTGATGTCTCATACTGTAAGATTATATCATATTTGTATTTAATAAGTGGGGGTTCTTTCTCATAATCCAATACCTTAGGGAACAATGGCCTGGATAACTACTAACTCTTAGTCTACTCCGGGGATTCTCAACCTGCTAAGAGACAGTTAATTTCCAATATCCCTATAAATAGACCTGCCAGTGATTTTCACTCTATTTCTCCCTGCGGAATTTATACTTACATTTTTCGCAGATTTTCCTCGAGCCAAATTTCAGTGAGATTATCTTGGACAGTCTTGGTACTTATTCATACTTTCACCTTTTCCATCTATCACCACATCAACATCAATATAACCAGCCACAATATATATATATATATATATATATATATATATATATATATATATATATATATATATATATATATATATATATATATATATGTATATGTATATGTATATATATATATATATATATATATATATATATATATATATATATATATATATATATATATATATATATATATATATATATATATATATGTATATATGTATGTATATATATATGTGTATATATATATATATATATATATATATATATATATATATATATATATATATATATATATATATATATATGTCTATATATATGTGTATATATATATATATATATATATATATAGACGAGCCTTATTTATTATCATAAATCCACATTGCAGTGGTGGAACCAGTGGAGTGTTATCCACAGTAAATTGGTTCCTGACATATATGTATATATATGATACATTCGTCTACTTTCGCTCTCCTGAACACTCTTTCATCTGTCTCGATGGCCTGCGAATTCATTCATTCTCAAGTACATCAGAAACATTCAGACTGAGATGAAACGGCGAGGGAAAGCGGAAGTTGCCTTAAGAGGGGTATTGCTTTCTCTCAGTTTGTGGTATTGGTCACCATAATTCAACGCTGGACACCATTTATAACAGACTGGTCTAGAAGATACTCGAAGAGGCTAAAGTTGAAGCACTACGGCCACGCAAGGAACGTGCTGCTACCACGCCACTCACCTCCTGAGAAAAGAAGGTACAGTCAAAACTTCACTGAGAACCAGCAGTGACTGTCACCACATTGCCAGATAAGTATCCAGTACTGGTACAACTTTTGGACTATCTTTGTAAATCCTCCGCCAAAAATACTATTTTTCTATGAAGATACACTAGAAATTAACAGTTTTTTACTTGACAAATCAGTTTTATTCACGTTAACCCTGTTAATAAAATACTTCATAAATAAAAATCTTGTTATCTATGTAAATATAATTCCTTAGTTGGAGTCCATCAATGGATTGAGTGAATTGATGTCTGTACGTCTTTGACTTTAAAAAAAAAATACATATATACAGAGCTATTGAATTAAAATTTTGCTAGGGGCTCCTTAAATGTGAATCAAAACATTTATTTCTCACAGAAGGGGCGGGGGAATACAAAATTTATAACAAACTTAGATGACTTAGTTGTAACACTTGCCATTCTAAAAATCCCTGTGAGACTCTCTGAAATAGAAGCAACGCCTTCTATTTATATCTCTGCCAAGGGTGACCTTGAGTGAAGGTTGCTACCTTTGTATTAGTGGATCACTACTACAGAGCAGGGGAGACAACCTGCGACAGCAAGGAACAAGTAACATATTTGGACCATGTTATTACTGTATTGGCTACAGCATGTCTGCACGTAGGCACATACGTTCTGTTTCGTGTTGGTATCATTAATAATATTACACTAGTAAGTCTCCCGCCAAATCACGGCGGGAAATAATTACGCTGTGCTTTTTCTGCGCTGTTCTCATGACGTCACTAATTCTCCTGTGGTCACATATTGCTATGGAGCAACGCGTCAAAAATGACATGGGGGAGATGGGAATAAAAGCCGATGGGCTGACATTTTACTAATTCATTAACAGCTGCGTTATCGTATTATATTGTGTAAATGTACGGATATATTTTTTTATACCTTGCCTTCGTACGTATTAAAAGTTTTTTTTTTTTTAATTGACAGTAAACTTTTTATTACTCCTCGGAATCATTATTTAAGGGAATATCGACTTGAGCGACTAAATCAACCGAATTATGGCAAATATAATGAACTCTATTCTTTATTCGTACCTGAATTACAAATGGGGAAAATTCAAGAAATTATGATCAAAATCAAACATTTGCTATTGTTAAGGGTTAAAAAAAAAATGCACGTTTTTTCAACATGTGCGAAATTTAGTTTCCATCCCGAAAAATGCGTCATGAAAAAGATTGTAACTTTGGTGGGAAAAGATGGTACCAGCGTGACGAATAGATTAGAGAATTATTTTCTGAAGTTAATTATGGGTGTTTTAGAATATAATATATAATATTGTCAACTTTACGTAGTCGTTATTCTTGGTGAATTCCAGTGCGAGTAAACTTCTTTCTTGGCAACTCTATTGATCACAACTTTTGAGTAGGACTCTTCTAGGATGAGCACAGCTGACTTTCGGACTACATGATGTTTTTTTCTGTTTTTCTTTCCACCTGTGACGTCAAGTGCAAAGGCCGTTTCTATATTTGTGCAACATGTGTGGCATGGGCTGGCGTCAGTCTATGTTTAATACCGTCTAACCGCCTTCTCTGGCATCTCCCTGTACCTGGAGAATTCTGCAGATAGATCGTCTAACCACCTTCTCTGGCACCTCCCTGTACCTGGAGAATTCTGCAGACAGATCGTCTAACCACCTTCTCTGGCACCTCCCTGTACTTGGAGAATTCTGCAGATAGATCGTCTAACCACCTTCTCTGGCACCTCCATGTACTTGGAGAATTCTGCAGATAGATCGTCTAACCACCTTCTCTGGCACCTCCCTGTACCTGGAGAATTTTGCAGATAGATCGTCTAACCACCTTCTCTGGCACCTCCCTGTACCTGGATAATTCTGCAGATAGATCGTCTAACCACCTTCTCTGGCACCCCCCTGTACCTGGAGAAATCTGCAGATAGATCGTCTAACCACCTTCTCTGGCACCTCCCTGTACCTGGAGAAATCTGCAGATAGATCGTCTAACCACCTTCTCTGGCACCTCCCTGTACCTGGATAATTCTGCAGATAGATCGTCTAACCACCTTCTCTAGCACCTCCCTGTACCTGGAGAAATCTGCAGACAGATCGTCTAACCACCTTCTCTGGCACCTCCCTGTACCTTGATAATTCTGCAGATAGATCGTCTAACCACCTTCTCTGGCACCTCCCTGTACCTGGAGAAATCTGCAGACAGATTGTCTAACCACCTTCTCTGGCACCTCCCTGTACCTGGAGAAATTTACAGATAGATCGTCTACAGAACAAATATTGTCATCATGATGATAGTTGCCCCCTTTCACTTCATGCAGAGTAGGGGGTCGGTATTAAGTAGAGAACAATCTACCGGTAGGTCACATGGGATGATTTGGTAGACCTCTAGGTAACGGAGGGTGAAAAGAAAAAAGCGTGGTATTCCCATGACTTAACGTGAGTTTCCTAAGATTTCTTTAATATTATCTATTCACCATCCTCTCAGGCGACTCTTGCCCTGTAGATAGATCCTCTGCTGTTAAAGGCTCGTTTCGGTAACTGACTGGGATGCATTCTGAGTGAGGTGTCCATCCCACTGTATTTTCTGTCTCTATGTAGTTGATGCATGGTGTTGTTCTCATTAATCTCCTAATCTCGCCGTTTCTTATTCCATCTCTTGTTGAAATATTTGCAGATTTGTCTCAGACATCTGGATCTTACGTGTTGCGATATTTTAGATGTGGACCATGTGTGACATTGACAGCAATGAGTTGGTATAGATCATTTTTTGTTATCAATTATTAAAATATTTCAAGCAGCAGACTTTTCTTCCCCCCCCCCCCCCCCCCCCCAGTTAGTTTCCGGGGATCTCTGATGGGGGCAATGAAAGAATACGACGACATCAACACACACACAGCCACACACACACACACATACCAACATTAAGTTATGCTAGGACTGACCTCATTATGTCAAACACAGTGCTACATAAACCACAATCACAAGAGCACATGGATGTTTTGGAGCAGGCTTCCTGTAGGGGACTAACTGCAGAGGCTGCCCCATGCGGGGAGAACAGGGAATGATAAGCACGTAAACGTAGTCCCACAGATGATACTTTCGTAGGGAGGTGAAGTCTTACAGACTTGACTATACTAGGTCTCAGCTTTATGAGGTGAGATAACCGGTTCCCGTCCACTCTGCGATAGATCACGTTATTTAAATCAGAACATTAGAAGCAATGAAAGTAAATATTAAGCTGGTAAAGTTAATTAAATCGTTCCTGTCAGACAGACAACAAATAGTGTCTTATATTAATTCTTTGTCAAACCCAACCGTTGTCAATACAGGTGTTCCTCAGGGCTCTATTCTAGCCCTTCTTCTCTTTACCGTCTACGTTAATGATCTTCCTCTACACATCTGTTGTGTTTTGGTCTGTCTTACACCACGGTCATATTTACCGCACACAATACTATAGGAAAACGGACCGATATAAGAACCAATGAAAACGCTCCTTTTTCTAGTGTGTATAATGAAACTTTTTAGGCTTAATATAGAGGCCCATTTTGTGTAAAGGATAGTAAGAATTTATTTAATTTCTTAAGAACTAGAGATGTTTAAAAGGAAAGATATAGATAGTTCAACAACGGGGATGTTACTTAAGAGGTAGGTGTAAATACTTCCTCGAATAGTAGTTCATTTAAAGAGAAAAATCGTTTAAATTGACGTCTATACATCATGATAGTACCCAATTTAGTTAGTTAAAGTCTGCATAGATTTAAATGCATTTTGCTAACTAAACGATTATTAGATAGAACGGTAGAAATAAATTCACAGTTTAATCCTAACTTTAAATGATCAAAATCGGTTCAGAATTAAGAGAGATAATAAATATTACAAATTTTGCACATTGAACAAGCAGGCAAAAGATGCCTCGTTTTTAGATTCCTAACACCGGTTTTTGGCCGTGTTCTCCGATACGGGGGAGCGACGGTATAAAAGTCCTTGAACTTGGTTGATTTGGAGCCACAACATGTTGAAACACTAAGCGGTACAGAAGAGAGCGGCAAAAAGTGTGCTGTCAAATACTTTACCACTGCATCTGCATAGCAGACCTAAATACCTTTTACAGCCTGTTACAGCTTATGTGTATTGCCTGAGGGTAAGAAAGAATATATATATATATGTATATAATTATGCAATTTTATTGTGATTAATCCACTTGTGTGTTCGTAAGTGTGTTGAGTGTGTTAAGAAAAACACTTACAGGACGAGTGTATTGCCATCTGAACGCCAGTATGTGCTGAATGTTAGAGACGAAAGCCAGCATTGAGAAATGTGTAGAATATTTGAGAATTATGGCAAAAATACGACTGTAGGTTTAATAATGTATTTGAAGGAGTATTTCCTAAAGGAAAGACACACTGAACAGGACCATGAGAAAGGATCACAGAATTTGTTAACATGTATTAATCAAGGTGTCACTTAAGAGTTTGAACTAAACCAAATCATTGTATGGAAGCAGATCATGGACAAATGGATCTAACGTAGGATTTATAAGGAAAGTGTAATCACATTACCAGTTGCTGATTCCTTACTGATATGGACTCAAAGTTGCTAACATTGAGCGTCATGACCTCTGACTTCTTTAAATTTATGTTCAAGCCCACCTGCTGGCTAAACTTATTAAGTCTATCCGTTTTTTCCTGGATGTGTTGATGTGAATGTGCTAGTAGTGCAATGTCATCTGCATATTCCAGATCTTCCAATGTAGAAAATGTAGTCCATCTTATTCACATACCTAGGATGCATAGTAACACCAGACGGCGGGGCAGGCAAAGACATCAACATCAGAATGAATAAAGCAAGAACAGTCTTTTTTAGCCTAAACAACATCTGGAAGTCCTCTCAATACAGCACAAGCACAAAATTAAGATTATATCAGAGCTGTGTGCTTTCTGTGCTTCTCTATGGTGCGGAATGCTGGAGAGTTACAGAGAAGGACATGTCGAAATTGTCCTCTTTTCACACAACATGCCTAAGAAAAATTCACCGAATCTTTTGGCCGAATACCATCACCAACCAAGATTTGCTTATTCGGAGCAAGCAAGAGGACATGCACACCATCATAGCTGTGGTAAAGTGGGATGATATAAATATTTATAGGGGACTTAGTGTACTGACTGAGATCAGCTGTGAAGGTATCTATATCTAATAAGTGAGGTGTATTACAGATGACCTTACTTGCTACCACATTTATACCTCAGTCAGAATTATTCTGGAATATTGTGATGACTACGTTGAATGTCTAGGGTTATGAAAATGATGAAGTGTAAGTCACAACAACAACAGACAGATAAACTATTTAATTTATTCCACAACACTTTACAACACTGTGACACTCACACACATAAAACACTCTATAAGACTATCTTAAATGAGTCAAGTGTTAAAGGTTAAAAATATATGTATTAATTCCTTTCAATAATAGATATCCTGATTCAACTACACAGTGAACCAGGAATCACAATCAAATGTAATTACAAGTTATATGTACACAATTTATAGATAGACTCTTTGTATTGGCATATATTATTATTATTATCATATGTGTGTAAGTTGTGATGTAGTACTATGAGGTTATACTGTATTGTTCAAGCTTGGTTGTTGTTTTTCATCATGACTTCAAGTGTTTGCTTATGGTGGAAATAGTATTGGGAAAAGTTCACAGTTCCTGTCAATTGAAACAATTTATTGTCCCTCTTTCTTTAATATAATGTCAATTTTAGAGGGGGTACATAAAATTGAGCTGCTCTGGCCACAGAATCTTATCTTCTGTGAGGGCGGCAGGAATCAGTCTCTTCTGCTCGCTTGCTTCACCGTACTCTTGAGACACAACACTGGTCGCTATCTGGACCAAGGAGTATGCTATCAGCCTCTGGATTCAGCAAAACTCAGACCAGGTGCTGCTTCAATAAATTAGGACCACGGTCCCTGAAACAAGAAGGTTGTACCTCCTGCTTCAGAACTAATTTATAATCTGTTTCCACACTGAACACAATACATAACAAACACTGAGTTCAGAGCGGTAGGCCAACTGCTAGCTTCATCTGAAACAATTTACACCAGTATTCTTCTCCTTAATGGTTACTACGCCTCTGCAATTCCAGCATTAGTTCCTTCTAGTCAATAAGATAGGTGTCAGTGTACTATTGGGTGATCCCATGCATTTATACTTCTCTCCGACAAGTTTTGTTCAGGTTGGAGCACTATCTAGGCTTTGCCTCATGTTTGCTACTGAACCACACACATATACAGACATAAATTATCAATTCACATTCAATTTTCATCAAAAAGATATCAAATATGTCAATCTTACCACTATTCATGGAAATAATAAACAAATACGTTGACTGGCGATGAATTATGGCACAAATTCCGATCTGCCCCTGTCCCAGGCTTTTATTTAGAAAAATAGGAGCTGGATCTCAACGCACTGTTTCTTAGTAAGTTCATTTTAAAATGTGGTACTGAACAGACGCTCCTAATTGAGTATATTAACTGGTCTAGCCAATAGGGCCATGTTTACAAAGCTTTTGAAAAAATTTTCCCTTCCTACGTTTCCCCTAACAACCAAAAATAGTATTTGCAATCCGACTAATCATGTTTAGCCTTACATATCATTCCCTCCAATCAAATCGGATTTAACATGGTGGCCTATTTCCCGTAAAATGGTGGTTTCAAAACATGCCACTGTGCGATTATGATTTGGTGTTGTCTGACATCCTCACTATTTTCTTTTGGCTATAATTTGTTAATTCCTAGACTATTTGCGTAACACTTAACATATTCTTTGTCAGCAAGTCCTACGGAACCCAAATATATAAATTTAATGGAGCTAAGTGGCTGCGTTCAAAATATGCATTTTCTTCTACCTCCCGTTCACTTCGATACGATGTGGTGTCTCGGTACTGTCAGGCTTTCAGACATAAAACAGTATAATGTCATGTTTACTAATAAGCATTAAACAGGTTTTTAAACCTGACCCTCGTATTGGTAGTGTTTTTTAATCACTGTCCATTTGAAAAAAAAGTTAGTGCTTCATGCCTTTCGCGTTGGGGGTGGCATTAATTTTATATCGCGAGACGCGTGTTAGTGTTGCATACGTTCCTCCGTTCAGCCCTCTCTCTCTCTCTACCCTAAGTTCATCTGTCTTTTCATTACGCAGTGTATAAAATGAAATTAATGCTAGTATTAATTTAGGTCATTAATCAGCTTGCGTATCTCAAGGTTTTCTAAGAAATACAGTATACGTTTTATTGTTAGAACGAACGAACGAACGAACGAACGAACTTTATTTTCGAAGGGTAAAGAATTGGGCGTGTAAAGAAAGGCGTGTATGCTGCTATAGGCTTTACTATCAAACGTGAAAGCGTTACAATTTTCAGACGAAGTAGAAAAAGGGGGATCTCGAGTACAGTCATTGTGACAGCACTGTTCTTTACCATTCTTCTTTCCTTTTATTGAATTAATGTGTTAGGCTTTTCATTTACCTTTTAATTTATATATGTGGATTTAGAATGTTTCACGACAAATTCTCCCCTCTTAAAACAGACGTTATATGTCAGTCTATAATTCTATATACACATAGAGAAATTTATTATTAGTTCTGGGGCTTACGGTGATTCTCATCACACGGATGGCGGATTAAAAAATCCGCATCACCGGTTCGCTAATTTTATTTTTATCATGGATTAATGCAGGTGGGTCAATTCAAAGTAAGCACTACTGACGAAGGTTGCCTCAGACCTCTGCAATCCAAGAATCCATTTCAGATATGTTACTGTACAGCTGCAAGTGTTACGGCTTGTCTTACTACTGCTTAGCAATCAATATTCACCATTTTTCTTCTCTGAGTCTGTTCAACGACATGTCCCGAGAATATTAGATGTTCCTCAATTTGTACGTTATGAGGAGTTGATCTATATGGTGATATCTGAGTTGTGTAGGGGATCCAACCATTTCCTGATCTGCCTTAATAAACACTCGGACTATCCTCAATTTAAAAGGCAACAATGGAGACACTCTGCTCCTCCGAAATGTTCACAGCCAACAATTTGTCTGATCTCAGGCGTGATTGAATGTGGAAACACCCTTGTAATAATATATTTATAATATTCTATAATGTGCCACTCAAATGGAGGCCATATTCACCAACTATAGTTCCGCCTACCGACAATATGGTGAATTAAGATAATATGTGGGGAAATGAGTTTCTGCATCAGAAATCAATTCGCCCTTAGCATTGCTATAAGATGGGTGGGTTATCTCCATCCAGGGTCCGAACAATACTTTCCCTTGGACGGTGTAGGGTCGGGTGACTACCAATGTCACCGGTGCCCTTATAAGGCTAAGTTAATAGCCATATTGTGAAGCGCTGTGAGCATTTTCCGAATTGCTCACCCGTCCACTGCCCACTGTTCTTCTGTTAACAATTTGTTTCGGTTTTAAATTGGGCGGATCATCTTCAATGTCAATGTCAGCCAGCTCCCTAACAGTGCCTTCAAACTGTTCCTGGGTTGACTGGTCTGAGTTTCTATTTTCTCTGGATGCCCTTCTCAGAGTTGCGAATCTAAATATTTTGGGTGAGCACTGTTGGGGGGAAGGTGGATACCTATCCTCTATGTCAACCTTATTATTGTTATTTTCCTTGTTATTGTTAGGCCCATATGTTTCAGAATGCTTGGCTGGCATCTGATTATGATTTTCCCAACTTGGGGACTGTACCTTGCTACATTTTTCACAGGCCCCCACAAATTGTGCAATATCAGCAGCTACTTGGGGCCAGTAGAATTTTTCCGATGTCCTTTGACGGGTGGTCCCATTTCTCTGGTGTCCACCGTCTGGTACAACATGAGCTTGTGCCATCACTTTTTCCCTGTAGGGGGTTGGCAATACCAATTGTCCCTGTTCTTTGGATCCGGCTCTAGCTTTCCTGAAGAGCAGTCCTTCCTTCAAATAAAATTGTCCTTTCTTAGGGTGTGCATGGCTTGTTGGCAATTTACCAAAGCAAGGTTTTAATGTTTTATCTTTTGCCTGGGCCTTTCTCATCTGCTTATGAGAATAAACTAGTGGTGGTTCCTCATCCTTTCTACTAGGGGTCGACCTGACCTGAAGCGTGGCCATTACCACAGGTTTTACAGGGCTTCCTAGAAAAAACATATTTGCTTCCTAACACCAGCGGGTAATTAGGGTCGTCACACACGGCTGCTCTAATCACTCCTTCCACGTACCTTGTCTCTACATTGATCTCGGCTACGGGAAGTGTCATGGTGGATATTCCCTTTACGGCCCCTTGTATCTCCACTTTCTCTGTGGTATACTGTTCAGGGTGCACTAGGGTTGCACTCACAACTGAGTCATATTCTAAACCTGAATCGTAAAGGCACCTAACCTTGGCACCATTACATGTCACTTCTTCACAGATGGGGGGATGTTGAAGATTTATATGATTCTCTGTCAGTTTCTTCTTCCCCTTGTCCACTGTTATCATGCATGCCGCGTGATATGGAGGAACTTTCCTACCACATTCACTAGTATTATGATTATGCATCCTGCATATTTGACAATATTTTCCTTCCTGTCTGAAGGGTTTCCTGTTATCATATTTCCTTTCATTGAATTGTGGGGTTTTATTTTTATAGTCATTTCGTGGCCTATCAAACTGGTGCTTACCTTTGTTTTGATCTCTATGATCAAATTCATTAAAGTTTTGTGGTGCCTGATAATTGTCTACCTGTTTCTTTTTATTACCTGATACCTCTGCCTGAGCTGCTTGATATCTTTCAGCAACATTTAGTAACTCACCCAGCCTCTCTGCACCTTGTTCCATGAGAAACTTTCTCAGGTCTGGAGCCATGGACTCTCTTAGTTGTTCTATAAGGATCATTTCCTTAAGATCTTGGGTTTTCCCCAGAGAAGTCCATTTCTCCAAGTATGTCTCTAACCGTGCAGAGACCTGGTGATAGGTTTCACCTGACAGTAGTTTAGCATTCCTAAATTTTTTCCTATAAAATTCTCCATTCTTTTCATATCTTAACAAAAGAGCCTGCTTTAGCATGTCATAATTTTCTTGATCATTTCTGCTCATTTTGGCAAAAACTTCATAAGCTGCACCACGAAGCCCTTGAGATAACTTTAAGCCCCACCTTTCTCTCTCTAACCCATACGTGGTAGCTAATATTCATATCTATTTAGATAGCTCTCGATATCATCGTCTTTCTCAACAAAATGATCTAAATGAAAGTTCATAGCTGAGGTTGAGCCTCCCTGACTAGCAGTAGCATCGGAGGTAAAGGGACTGGCACCATTTTCAGGAGCATGGCCTTGAAATTCCAACTCCCTTAGTCGTAACTCATGTTCCCTTTGTAATCTCTTCTCCTCCTTTTCTGCTTCCCTCTCTGCAGCCAATCTTCTTTCCTCGGCTTCTCTTTCTGCAGCTAATCTTTTGTCTTCCCTTTCGGCAGTCAATCTTTTTTCCTCTCTTTCTGCCTCCAATGCCTTAGCCTCAGCCTCAATCTGCAACCTCTTAGCCTCAGCCTCAGCTTCTAATTGTAATTTCTTAATTTCCTTTTCAGCCTCTAACTTCTTATCTTCGGCCAATCTTTCAGATTCTAATTTTCTTTCGGCCTCTTTTTCTAATCTTCTTTCTTCACGTTCAATATATTTGTCACATTCCGTAGTGACATAAGCAATCATAACTTGCCCCTCCATTCCTAACTCTTTCGCAGTCTGCACAGCAGCAGATCGAAATTTTGCCAGGTCGGCCATTGTCTAACAGGCAAATGTAAATAATATCTAACTAAACAATTCAATCTCTAACTAAATATCTAAGGACAACTACAGGCACTGAGAGCTCAACCTTATTTATTTTCACCCAAGGATACCTTTTAAATTTTTATTATTCCCAATATGTATAATAGGAGAAAGTTCAATATCCCGGGAGCGAGACCCCAATATATGTGGTAAAGTGGGATGATATAAATATTTATAGGGGACTTAGTGTACGGTACTGACTGAGATCAGCTGTGAAGGTATCTGTATCTAATAAGTGAGGTGTATTACAGATGACCTTACTTGCTACCACATTTGTACCTCAGTCAGAATTATTCTGGAATATTGTGATGACTACGTTGAATGTCTAGGGTTATGAAAATGATGAAGTGTAAGTCACAACAACAACAGCCAGATAAACAATTTAATTTATTCCACAACACTTTACAACACTGTGACACTCACACACATAAAACACTCTATAAGACTATCTTAAATGAGTCAAGTGTTAAAGGTTAAAAATATATGTATTAATTCCTTTCAATAATAGATATCCTGATTCAACTACACAGTGAACCAGGAATCACAATCAAATGTAATTACAAGTTATATGTACACAATTTATAGATAGACTCTTTGTATTGGCATATATTATTATTATTATCATATGTGTGTAAGTTTTGATGTAGTACTATGAGGTAATACTGGATTGTTCAAGCTTGGTTGTTGTTTTTCATCATGACTTCAAGTGTTTGCTTATGGTGGAAATAGTATTGGGAAAAGTTCACAGTTCCTGTCAATTGAAACAATTTATTGTCCCTCTTTCTTTAATATAATGTCAATTTTAGAGGGGGTACATAAAATTGAGCTGCTCTGGCCACAGAATCTTATCTTCTGTGAGGGCGGCAGGAATCAGTCTCTTCTGCTCGCTTGCTTCACCGTACTCTTGAGACACAACACTGGTCGCTATCTGGACCAAGGAGTATGCTATCAGCCTCTGGATTCAGCAAAACTCAGACCAGGTGCTGCTTCAATAAATTAGGACCACGGTCCCTGAAACAAGAAGGTTGTACCTCCTACTTCAGAACTAATTTATAATCTGTTTCCACACTGAACACAATACATAACAAACACTGAGTTCAGAGCGGTAGGCCAACTGCTAGCTTCATCTGAAACAATTTACACCAGTATTCTTCTCCTTAATGGTTGCTACGCCTCTGCAATTCCAGCATTAGTTCCTTCTAGTCAATAAGATAGGTGCCAGTGTACTATTGGGTGATCCCATGCATTTATACTTCTCTCCGACAAGTTTTGTTCAGGTTGGAGCACTATCTAGGCTTTGCCTCATGTTTGCTACTGAACCACACACATATACAGACATAAATTATCAATTCACATTCAATTTTCATCAAAAAGATATCAAATATGTCAATCTTACCACAATTCATGGAAATAATAAACAAATACGTTGACTGGCGATGAATTATGGCACAAATTCCGATCTGCCCCTGTCCCAGGCTTTTATTTAGAAAAATAGGAGCTGGATCTCAACGCACTGTTTCTTAGTAAGTTTATTTTAAAATGTGGTACTGAACAGACGCTCCTAATTGAGTATATTAACTGGTCTAGCCAATAGGGCCATGTTTACAAAGCTTTTGAAAAAATTTTCCCTTCCTACGTTTCCCCTAACAACCAAAAATAGTATTTGCAATCCGACTAATCATGTTTAGCCTTACATATCATTCCCTCCAATCAAATCGGATTTAACATGGTGGCCTATTTCCCGTAAAATGGTGGTTTCAAAACATGCCACTGTGCGATTATGATTTGGTGTTGTCTGACATCCTCACTATTTTCTTTTGGCTATAATTTGTTAATTCCTAGACTATTTGCGTAACACTTAACATATTCTTTGTCAGCAAGTCCTACGGAACCCAAATATATAAATTTAATGGAGCTAAGTGGCTGCGTTCAAAATATGCATTTTCTTCTACCTCCCGTTCACTTCGATACGATGTGGTGTCTCGGTACTGTCAGGCTTTCAGACATAAAACAGTATAATGTCATGTTTACTAATAAGCATTAAACAGGTTTTTAAACCTGACCCTCGTATTGGTAGTGTTTTTTATCACTGTCCATTTGAAAAAAAGTTAGTGCTTCATGCCTTTCGCGTTGGGGATGGCATTAATTTTATATCGCGAGACGCGTGTTAGTGTTGCATACGTTCCTCCGTTCAGCCCTCTCTCTCTACCCTAAGTTTATCTGTCTTTTCATTACGCAGTGTATAAAATGAAATTAATGCTAGTATTAATTTAGGTCATTAATCAGCTTGCGTATCTCAAGGTTTTCTAAGAAATACAGTACACGTTTTGTTGTTAGAAAGGCGTGTATGCTGCTATAGGCTTTACTATCAAACGTGAAAGCGTTACAATTTTCAGACGAAGTAGAAAAAGGGGGATCTCAAGTACAGTCATTGTGACAGCACTGTTCTTTACCATTCTTCTTTCCTTTTATTGAATTAATGTGTTAGGCTTTTCATTTACCTTTTAATTTATATATGTGGATTTAGAATGTTTCACGACAATAGCTGGCAGACGCTGGAGCTGGGTTGGCCATGTCCACAGAAGAGACCCCGATGCCATCACAAGAACAGCTATGCTTTGGACCCCTGAAGGAAAACGAAAGAGAGGCCGACCAAAAACAACCTGGCGGAGGACAGTGGAGGCTGAGATGCAAAGAATGAACCAGAGTTGGGGCACTGTGCGAAGGATGGCCGCCGACCGAGCAAAGTGGAATCAATTTGTTGTTGCCCTACAAGACGCCACTAGGCGTGATGGCCACTGACTGCTTTGATGGTCAGCGGCTAAGGATCGAAGAAGAAGAAGAAGTAATCACATTGAACTGGCTGTGAGTGGTACTGAGGTAAATTGTCCTGTGCAACTGTTAGCACCATGTCTGAAACTGTTTGTTACGTCCATTGTGTGTGTGGATAGAATAGTGCTGGACCATACAAGGGTTGTGATTATTTGTATTACAGGTTTTATCCTGCAACTACTAAGATTATACGAGACATTCACTTCTGAGGGACTCTGTGGTGCAAACGTTCTCAATATACCTAGAACTAAACAACCTATGTTTCCCAGCCTGGAGATCCAGACATTTTGTGGTCCTGGCTATAGTGGATGCTGCTAATTTTTGGAGATAAGTGGTAACACAATTCTACGGGTCAGCCTATCCAGAGACACTATCAAACAAATAAAATACCAATAACAACAAAACAGTTTGAGTAATGACTCATGAAGGACTTTAATAAACTAAATACCAACTTTCAAATCCAGTGTAATTGTTTATATATATATATATATATATATATATATATATATATATATATATATATATATATATATATATATATATATATATATATATATATATATATATATATATATATATATATATATATATATATATATATATATATATATATATATATATATATATATATATATATATGCAGTATATATATAATCAGTCTTACTTAATTATTTAAATTGAGTTAAGGTTCTGTTGGTTGTATATATCTATTACATATTTAATTAATTAATCCCCTAGCAGAGAATACAGAAAAAAATAATAACCATTATTCAAGGGAGGATCTTGAGAGGTAGCACTTAGACCTTCAGTAACAAACACTATCATCATACTTGAAGGTTTATACAGCTTGACCCTACCTTTGATTGTCGATACACCCTTGCTCTTTTCAGAGAAGGGGGTATTTCTTATAAGACCAGTCTCTTATCTGGCACTATCCTGGTATCATCTGATACATCTTTTTGTCCAGGATATCTTTCATTTAATAACATCTGAACCTCTCGCGACAACATCAAACACTCATTTTAATAGGCCTGACCATTCAGGTAATTCCGATATTCACGTTACTGCCCTCCTTTCGTGTGTCGGTGATGACCGGACTCGCTTTTCGTTGGAGAATCGTCTTATTTTTCAAATGGGCGTTTTATCTCCTGATGGTTTGAATATCCAACATCATTTTGCATAAATTCTGGTAGCTTTTCTCTCGTTTTTATTCTTCTTTATTCGTTGTTTTTTCGATCTTATGTTTTTGTTTTGGTTCG
Source organism: Oreohelix idahoensis (assembly GCA_024509875.1). NCBI lineage: Eukaryota > Metazoa > Mollusca > Gastropoda > Stylommatophora > Oreohelicidae > Oreohelix > Oreohelix idahoensis. The sequence goes on from JAMPIV010018521.1 coordinate 51,666, forward strand.
TTTCGCATCCTTTTATATCTTTTTTATTGTCGCTATATTATACGTCACTTCCTTAGCGATTTCTTGGACGAAATACTACGGTCTTATCTTCCGATGTAGCTAAGTGAACTTTTACTTTTTCCAAAGTTTTGTTCAGAGTTTAAAATATAATGAAAGACGTAGTCAGCGCTTAAACAAATTACAGATACCCAAGCCCAAGCTAGACCTATTTAAGACTAGTTTGGTTTACTCAGCTGCTCATCTTTGGAACAATCTTCCCAATGACCTGGAAAACATGCAGTCCCTACTCATATAATCGTATACTGTTCAAATACTTTATGAGTGCTGATTATATGCCACCCTAACTGATTATGTTTTATTTTTATCTAATATACTTGATGGAGGCTCTGATGATCTAGTTTTTCATTACAATATACTTATTTTTTTAAATTTTGTGATCAGGTACTGTTAATGTATGCTATTATTAGTGTTACAATACCTTGAAATGTTGCATTGCCCTTAAATTAATAGTTTAAGTACGCTGGAGAATGTTTGAGTAACAGTAATAAAAGATGAGCAAGAGGAAGGAAGAATCCAAGAGGGAACTGTGTGTCAGATTTTCAACTCTTGGAAAATTAATTTCTTTTGTAAATGTCTATCTAACTATCTACCTAGTCTGCTCTTGAGTTCGGGAAGGCAAAGACAGCAGGGAAAGTAACTGGTTACCCCACCTCATGATGATGGACCTAGTATTGTGAAGGCTTAACAATTCACTCATTGAAACAGTATCTGCTATGGGATTCAAAGCTGCTCACCTCTGGTCAAATCTCTCGCATACACTGGACAACACGAGTCCCTAGTCATTCAGTAACAGACTGTTCCAATGTTTCACTAGTTCTTATCACACACTGAGTCCCTAGTCATTCAGTAGCAGACTGTTCCAATGTTTCACTAGTTCTTATAACACACCGAGTCCCTAGTCATTCAGTAGCAGACTGTTCCAATGTTTCACCAGTTCTTATCACACACTGAGTCCCTAGTCATTCAGTAGCAGACTGTTCCAATGTTTCACCAGTTCTTATCACACACTGAGTCCCTAGTCATTCAGTAGCAGACTGTTCCAATGTTTCACCAGTTCTTATCACACACTGAGTCCCTAGTCATTCAGTAGCAGACTGTTCCAATGTTTCACCAGTTCTTATCACACACTGAGTCCCTAGTCATTCAGTAGCAGACTGTTCCAATGTTTCACCAGTTCTTATCACACACTGAGTCCCTAGTCATTCAGTAGCAGACTGTTCCAATGTTTCACCAGTTCTTATCACACACTGAGTCCCTAGTCATTCAGTAGCAGACTGTTCCAATGTTTCACTAGTTCTTATAACACACTGAGTCCCTAGTCATTCAGTAGCAGACTGTTCCAATGTTTCACTAGTTCTTATAACACACTGAGTCCCTAGTCATTCAGTAGCAGACTGTTCCAATGTTTCACTAGTTCTTATAACACACTGAGTCCCTAGTCATTCAGTAGCAGACTGTTCCAATGTTTCACTAGTTCTTATAACACACTGAGTCCCTAGTCATTCAGTAGCAGACTGTTCCAATGTTTCACCAGTTCTTATCACACACCATCTGATTATGTCTCAAATCACTGTCTAATTTACTGTATGAGGAATTCGATTTCTATCAGTCTTGTTGTTTGTTTGTTTTTTCATTTAATTATTTTTAAATTTATTTTAAAAACATACTTTTATTATGATGATTATTGCAAATGTTATAATGATAAATGTCTAAATAATGCTTAAAGTAAATGTGAGGATGAAAGGATACAGTATACATGATGAGAGAGAGAGGAAGGGCAGAATGTCAGACGGGCCTGCTTGCCCTATTCTTAACCCTTTGAAAATAAAGTTCGTTCGTTCGTTCTGCCTCTATCTTCCCTAACTCAACAGCCGAGTCAGGTACCCATCTACCAAATTACCTGGTTTTGAACCCGGTGATATTTCCTCGAGAAGCAATCGCTCTGACAACTGGCCTCACATGTGCAAATGCTGAATCAATTAAATTTCAAAGTTAAGTTAACTTTAAAACACATCTAGACACGAGCCTAATACAGACTATTAACCATGTTTATCATGCTGTTATAATTGTATGCATAGCTCCTGTCTTTGTCTGTGATTTATATTAATCCTGAGCTATGGGACACACGTGAATTATAATACAAATCCTGATTCCCATTACTTCTCGACTTTCTCTTTTTACCTGGTCCCGTCAGAAGTTCCAGTTTCTTTCGGCCAGGGATTACCTATCAGTTTTCAGTTTCGTTAGTCCAGAAACTATCTGTGAGAGACATTAGCAGCTCGAGAGTAAGATTAAATTTGTAGTTTAAGCTGTCACGTGTCGGCTGAGAGCTGCGATCACAAGAATTTGATATTGTTGTGTGTGACTGAGTTGTTATAGATTTTAGAACCAAATTATTTCCTCAGTCCAGCCAAAGCATCTCGTCGTTTCCATCACATGATCTCATTGGTAGAGTGAAGCCATATGAAATAAAGATTCTAGATTCGATTCCTGATCAAGTCCTTTTGTTGTTATACCACTCCCCCCACACACCCCCGCCCCCGTGTCCACAGTTTCTACTACATGACTACCTTATTTTAACATCCCCATTGTACGAGTACAACTCAAATGTTCTCTCATAACGTTGATTGTCCTTACTTGTATACTTTCACTGTACAACTCAAATGTTCTCTCATAACGTTGATTGTCCTTACTTGTATACTTTCACTGTACAACTAAAATGTTCTCTCATAACGTTGATTGTCCTTACTTGTATACTTTCACTGTACAACTCAAATGTTCTCTCATAACGTTGATTGTCCTTACTTGTATACTTTCACTGTACAACTCAAATGTTCTCTCATAACGTTGATTGTCCTTACTTGTATACTTTCACTGTACAACTCAAATGTTCTCTCATAACGTTGATTGTCCTTACTTGTATACTTTCACTGTACAACTCAAATGTTCTCTCATAACGTTGATTGTCCTTACTTGTATACTTTCACTGTACAACTCAAATGTTCTCTCATAACGTTGATTGTCCTTACTTGTATACTTTCACTGTACAACTCAAATGTTCTCTCATAACGTTGATCGTCCTTACTTGTATACTTTCACTGTACAACTCAAATGTTCTCTCATAACGTTGATCGTCCTTACTTGTATACTTTCACTGTACAACTCAAATGTTCTCTCATAACGTTGATCGTCCTTACTTGTATACTTTCACTGTACAACTCAAATGTTCTCTCATAACGTTGATTGTCCTTACTTGTATACTTTCACTGTACAACTCAAATGTTCTCTCATAACGTTGATTGTCCTTACTTGTATACTTTCACTGTACAACTCAAATGTTCTCTCATAACGTTGATTGTCCTTACTTGTATACTTTCACTGTACAACTCAAATGTTCTCTCATAACGTTGATTGTCCTTACTTGTATACTTTCACTGTACAACTCAAATGTTCTCTCATAACGTTGATTGTCCTTACTTGTATACTTTCACTGTACAACTCAAATGTTCTCTCATAACGTTGATTGTCCTTACTTGTATACTTTCACTGTACAACTCAAATGTTCTCTCATAACGTTGATCGTCCTTACTTGTATACTTTCACTGTACAACTCAAATGTTCTCTCATAACGTTGACTGTCCTTACTTGTATACTTTCACTGTACAACTCAAATGTTCTCTCATAACGTTGATTGTCCTTACTTGTATACTTTTACTGTACAACTCAAATGTTCTCTCATAACGTTGACTGTCCTTACTTGTATACTTTCACTGTACAACTCAAATGTTCTCTCATAACGTTGACTGTCCTTACTTAATCGAGGAAGTGGAGAGGAACTGCGGTAAGACGTGGAATACGATGGATGGGTTTGAAAAAAAAATCGAAAAAAGGTGATTCGTCTTACGAGGACAAAAGACAAAGAAAATAGTCTACGTTACGGCCACAAGGCCTTCGTCAGGAAAGGAAAGAAAGTGAAGGCTAGATAGGACACATAAAAACTAAATAAAATAAAAACTGGGTACTTCCCTGAAGGCTTCATAACGTTGATCGTCCTTACTTGTATACTTTCCCTGTACAACTCAAATGTTCTTTCATAACGTTGATCGTCCTTACTTGTATACTTTCACTCTCTCATAACGTTGATCGTCCTCACTTGTATACTTTCCCTGTACAACTCAAATGTTCTCTCATAACGTTGATCGTCCTTACTTGTATACTTTCACTGTACAACTCAAATGTTCTCTCATAACGTTGATCGTCCTTACTTGTATACTTTCACTGTACAACTCAAATGTTCTCTCATAACGTTGATCGTCCTTACTTGTATACTTTCACTGTACAACTCAAATGTTCTCTCATAACGTTGATCGTCCTTACTTGTATACTTTCACTGTACAACTCAAATGTTCTCTCATAACGTTGATCGTCCTTACTTGTATACTTTCACTGTACAACTCAAATGTTCTCTCATAACGTTGATTGTCCTTACTTGTATACTTTCACTGTACAACTCAAATGTTCTCTCATAACGTTGATTGTCCTTACTTGGGAGCATTCTGAGAAAGACCACCTAAAAACTAGTAGGAGAAGCCTAAAAATAGGAACATGGAATGTTAGAACTCTGAACGGAGAAGGAAAGCTTGACAATCTTATATTAGAAGCAACAGACATGAAACTCGATATACTGGGAGTTGCAGAGGCAAGACTTTTGGATACAGGCTACATAAAAAGAGACCAGTACACGCTTATACACTCAGGCGGAGAAAAACATGAAAGAGGGGTAGGAATGTTGATAAAGAAGGAGTTAGAAAAATACGTATGTGGATACTGGACACACAATGACAGAATGATGTTACTAAAAATGAGAGCAAAGCCATTCGACATATCAATCTTACAAACTTATGCACCAACTAAAGATCACAGCGAGGAAGAAATAGAAGAATACTATGAAGAGCTACAACACACACTTAAACCAGTCAAATCAACAGATGTGTTGATAGTAATGGGTGATATGAATGCAAAAGTAGGAAAAGGAAAAATACAAGAAAATAGTAGGACAGTATGGATTAGGGACAAGAAATGATAGAGGAGACAGACTTATCCAGTTCTGTGAAGAAAACCAGCTGGTCATATGTAACACCTTTTTTGAACACCACCCAAGGAAATTATACACATGGAAAAGCCCAGGAGATATAACACGAAATCAAATCGACTATATCATGATAAAACATAGATTTAAGAACAGTGTCACAAGTGCAAAGACATATCCTGGCGCCGACATAAATTCAGATCACAATCCAGTCGTCATCAAAGTAAATATAAAGCTGAAAAGAGCAGGAAACAGAAGACAGGAGGAACCCCAGATAGAAATATCAGCGCTGAAACAACCAGATATAAAACAGAAATATTTAATCGACGTCAAAAATAAATATCAACAATTATTGACAGAAAGCATGGAGCAGTATAGAAGAGAAAACCCAGAAGAAAAAGCAACCGCAAAATGGGAATGCTTAAAAACAAGCATACAATCAGCAAATGCAAATTTACCTAAAAAGGAGTCTAAGAAAAATCAAATTTGGATGACAGATGACATCTTGAATAAAAATGACCGAAAGAAAGAAAGCAAAAAACACTCCAGAATATAAAACAATAGACAATGACATACGTACTATGTGTAGAGAAGCAAAAGAACGGTGGATAGAAACAAAATGCAAGGAAATAGAAGACTTGGAAGCAAAGCACAGGACAAGAGATATGCATGAAGAAATAAAGAAATTATCAAATCGGTCACGGTTTGCACAAGGAGGAAACTGTATCAAGAACAAAAATGGTGTAATATTACTTGATGAGAAAGACATATCAAACAGATGGGCAGAATACGTAAAAGAATTATTCGAGGACAACAGAGGTAAAAAACCATCACCAGATTCTAATGAAGGCCCAAACATTCTCAGATCAGAAGTAGAGAATGCCATTCATATGATACAAAAAGGAAAATCAGCAGGCATGGATAACATAAAAATTGAAATGATAGAAGCTCTGGAGAGCTGTCGTGGAATATTCTAATCCACATATATAAATTATTAGGTAAATATGAAGCCTAATAAATACATATAATAAATAAAGGAAGAAGAATGGTAAAGAACAGTGCTGTCACAAAGAAGGTACTCGAAATCCCCCTTGTTTTCTGCTTCGTCTGCAAATTGTAACGCTTTCACGTTGATAGTAAAAGCTTAATGTATTATTACCCACTTTCTTCAATGAAACGTGTGCTGTATTTCTTGGAAAAACATTGAGAGGCACCCTGCGTAATGACCTAAATTAATCCTAACATTAATTATATTACGTTACCAAAACGAACGAACAGATGGACTCAAATAGAAAGAGAGAGAGGGGCGAATGAAATCAGGAACGCATGCAAAATTAAACACGCGTCGCGCGATACACAATTACTACTATCACGCGTGTTAGGCTACATGCACTAACTTTTTCGGACGGACAGTGATAAATTCACTACCCTTCCCAGAGTTAGGTTTTAAAATCACAAAAAACGCTTATTAGGAAAGATAACATTATATGGGTTTACGTTTGAAAACATTACAGTACCCAGACAGCACATCTTCGAAACAGGAGGTAGAAGGAATTGCATATTTTGAACGCAGCCACGTAGCTCTTTTAAATTTGGATATTTGGGTTCCTTAGGGCTTGCTGACAAAGAATATGTAAAACGTTACGCAAATAGTCCAGGAATTAATAAATTATAACCAAAATAAAATAGTGGGGATGCCTGACAACATGGAATCATTTCTGCTCATAAAAATTTTTTTATAACGTGTTTGAAAAAACCTTACGTTACAGAAATAGCCTACCATGTAAACTCCAAATTGATTGGAGCGCAACAAATGAAAGACTAACCACGATTGGTCGGGCTATAAATACTATCTTGGTTGTTAGGGAGACGTAGGAAGGTAACATTTTTTTCAAACACTTGTCGAAACGTGGCTCGATTGGCCAGACTCGCTGATATAATCACTTAGGAGCGTTAGTTCGAAACCACTTGTTTAAATAAGCTTGATAAAGCAACAGTGCGTTGAAGCCAGCTCATATTTTTTGCTAAATAAAAGCCTGGAACATAAGCAGATGGGAATTTGTGCCAGTAAATGTGCCAGAATTCATTGCTAATCAACGTACTGTGTTTATTCTATGAATTGTGGTAAGCTTGAACCATTCAGTATCTTTTAATGAAAATTGAATGTGAATTGTTAATTTATGCCTGTATATATATGTGTAGTTCAGTGGCAAACAGGAGATAAAGCCTATAATGCTCCAGCCTGAACAGAGGGTGTCGGAGGAAAGTAAAACGGCATGGAATGGCCAAATAGTACACTGACACCTGGATGATTGACTAGAAAGAAATAATGCTGGAAGTGCAGAGGCGTGGTAACCATTAAGGAGGTAAATACTGGTATAAAGTATTTCAGATGAAGCTGACAGTTGGCCTAACGCTCTGAACTCAATGTTTGTGATGTATTGTGATCAGTGTAAAAAGAGAGTATAAGTTAGTTATGAAGTAGAAGGTACATCCTTCTTGTTTACAGGGACCGTGGTCTTGATGGTACTGAGCAGCACCTGGTCAGAGCTTTGCTGAATCCAGAGTCGGACAGCATACTCCTTGGTCTTTTTAGCTATCAGTGAGGTGTCTCCAGAGCCCAGGGGAGAATTCGAGCAGAGGAGTCCTTTCCTGCCGCCATCACGCAAGATAAGCTGATTTGGCCAGCTGAGCTCAACATTATGTCCCCTCATCTTGAAATGACTTTGTAAAAATAACATTCAGAGGGGAATTTAATTGTCTTAATATCAGGAACTGAGAACATCTCCAATACTAGTCCCAAAAGACAAACTATTGAAGTCATGATGACAAATACCAACAGAGCTTGAACAAAACAAAACCAGTATTACCTCATATTACTACTACACAACTGACACACATAGGATATTTTTTAATAACATATGTCACTACAATATTCATATTGATAAAGTCTGTACATATACTTGTAATTAAAATTGATTGTGATTCCTGGTTCCTTTGTATTTGAATCAGGACACATATACCTTTATGACAACAATGAATACATATTGTTATTTGAAAAGTTATCAGTGACTCCTTAAGATATTCTCATAGAGTGTTATATGTATGTGAGTGTCACAGTGTTGTCAAGAGTAGTGGATTAAATTAAATTGTTTATCTGTCTGTTGTTGTGACTTACACTTCATCATACACATACCCTAGACACATAACGTAGTCATCACACTATTCCAGAATGATTCTGACTGAGATATATAGATATGTGGTAGCAAGTAAGGTTATCTATAATACACTACTCTTAATAGATATAGATACCTTCACAGCTGATCTCAGTCAGTACACTAAGTCCCCTATAAATATTTATAACATCCCACTTCACCACATATATTGGGGTCTCGCTCTTGGGATTTTGAATCTTTCCCTATTAAAAATATAGGGGGGTAATTCACTTCAGGGAATATAAGAATTAAAAGGTATCCTTGGGTGGAATTAAATAAGGTTGAGCTCACGGTGCCTGTGTTGTCCATTAGATATATTTAGAGATTAAATTGTTGGTTAGACATTGTAGAAATTTACCTGATAGACAATGGCGGACCTGGCCAAGTTTCGATCTGCTGCTGTACAGACTGCAAAAGAGTTAGGATTAGATGGGCAAGTTATGGTTGCCTATGTCACTACGGAATGTGACAAATTTATTGAACGCGAAGAAAGAAGATTAGAAAAAGAGGCCGAAAGAAAGTTAGAGGCTGAGACTAAGAGGTTGCAAGCTGAGGCTGAGACTAAGAGGTTGCAAGCTGAGGCTGAGACTAAGAGGTTGCAGATTGCAGAAAGGGAAGAGAGGAAATTAGCTGCAGAAAGGGAAGCAGAAGATAAAAGATTACAAAGGGAACATGAGTTACGACTAAGGGAGTTTGAGTTTCAAGGCCATGCTCCTGAAAATGGTGCCAGTCCCTTGCCTCTGATGCTACGGTTACTCAAGGAGCCTCAACCTCAGCTATGAATTTTCATTTAGATCATTTTGTTGAGAAAGACGATGATATAGAGAGCTATATAAATAGGTATGAACTATTAGCTACCACATATGGGTTAGAGAGAGAAGGTGGAGCTTAAAGTTATCTCAGGGACTTCGTGGGGCAGCTTATGAAGTTTTTGCAAAAATGAGCAGAGGTGATCAGGAAAATTATGACATGCTAAAGCAGGCTCTTTGGTTCTTGTGCGTTTTATTAACCGGTTAAATCAAATTCTGGAAAATTTTATACAGTGCCAAAACTGAGAAACGTACTTTTTATTGACCGAAAAATGGAATGGATTTCACATTGTGATTTGGGAGGCAAGTTAAAAAAAAAAAAATCCGTTTCTCTTGCACTCATAGTTGACCCGCTTACGACAGACCCGCCCTCAACCCCCCCCCCCCCCCCCCTCCCGTATTTTTTAAAAAAAAGTTTATAAACCAATAGAACGGAATTGAATCAGTTAGGTACAAGTTAAAACAAAGGAAACAAGGGAAATCGCTGCCGTTGCCTTCTCAGAACTCAAGATCAAGTCAGGCAACCTTTTATAAAGCTGGTTTGACTGATGCGTGACACATGTTCCCTTCCTCGCTGCCGTTTGCCTTCTCTAACTCAGGATCAGAGTCAGGTCAACCCATTTTACAGCTGGTTATGGAGTGTTAGAGACTTCACCATACAAAGGTCCAGCATCGAGAGGTGGGGAGACCAGTTTCCTTCCGGGCTGTCTTTGCCTTCCCTAGCTGAAAGTTAAGTACCCATTTGTAGCTAGGTAGATCCCATCTCTCGATGCTGGACCTAGTATGGTGAAGTCTCTAACACTCCATAACAGCTGTAAATGGGTACCTTACTCTGATCCTGAGTTAGAGAAGGCAACGGCAGCGAGAAAGGGAACAGGTGTCACGCATCAGTCTAACCAGCTGTAAAAGGATACCTGCCTCTTATCTTGAGTTAGAGAAGGCAACGGCAGCGAGAAAGGGAACAGGCCACCCCACCTCATAAAGCTGGGACCCAGTACCTCGAAGTCTATAACACTTCACTCCCCTACGGCAGAATGTGCTACGTGACTACAACCTTACGAACGGCAGGCGTGTTTTTAAAAAAATTCTAAGCAACGGGGGAGGGGGGGAGAGGACAATGACACTTTTTCAGTCAAGAAAGAGTACGGTGATCGGTTTGGGTAATAAATATCCACAATTTGATTTAACCGGTGAATAAACGCACAAGAACCGGCTCGGTTGTTAAGGTATGAAAAGAATGCTGAATTTTATAGGAAAAAATTTAGGAATGCTAAACTACTGTCAGGTGAAACCTATCACCAGTTCTCTGCACGAATAGAGACATACTTGGAGAAATGGACTTCTCTGGGGAAAACCCAAGATCTTAAGGAAATGGTCCTTATAGAGCAATTAAGAGAGTCCATGGCTCCAGACCTGAGAAAGTTTCTCATGGAACAAGGTGCAGAGAGGCTGGGTGAGTTGCTAAATGTTGCTGAAAGGTATCAAGCAGCTCAAGCAGAGGTAACAGGTAATAAAAAGAAACAAGTGGATAACTTTAGGGCACCACAGAACTTTAATAAATTTGATCCTAAGGATCAAAATAAAGGTAAGCACCAATTTGATAGGCCACGGTATGACAATAAAAATAAATTCCCACAATTCGATGAAAGGAAATATAATGAAAGAAAATCTTTCAACCAAGGAAAAAGGTGGTGTAAGAATTGTCAGATGGACAATCATGACACTGACCGTTGCAGAAGGAAACCTGTGTATATGGCAACCCTTCAGGTCAGGTCGACCTCAAGACAGGAGGAGGATATTATGTTAGATACCACTCCAGAAGAGATGAGGAAGGCACAGCCTGGGGATAAAACACCCAACCCTTGTTTCAGAAAATTGTCAACTTGTCATACAACTCCAGGCAAGGGAGATTTTTACATGAAAAACAAGTTGATGTATAGGAAGACTGGAGCTAGATCCAATGGTCACGGACAGCTGGTTCTTCCAAAAAGATATAGGGCAGACTTAATAAGGAGCCTACATGTGAAACCAGATGGGGACCATGAGAAGATAGGTACCATCATTCAAAAGGTGGCTCACAATTTTTATTGGCCCAAAGCAAGATGGGACATTGAGAATTTTGTAGAAAGGTGTAGCATAGCACATGAGGGAACACCCACAAGTGGGAACATGGATCAGGACCTGGACACGCCATGGGGCAAAATTAGGCCTGATAATAAAAAGAAAAATAGATTTGATAAAGTGGACCAAATGGAATGGGAAGCCCCTTTTCACGGACAAGCTTCACTTAACTGTTTTACAATGGCCACTATGCGGAGAGTGCAAAAAGATGTCTTACCCCAGGATAAGCCGACAATCCCTCAATCGGACTTAAACAAACTGGAGGAAGAAGATGTAGAGAGGAAATCTCTCATCAAGAATTTTAAGTGGGGAGAAAGCCCCAAAAGAAAAATTGGTAGCGGTCGTTTTGTGAATGATAATTCTGGGAGGAAAAATCATCACTATAAAGCTTCGAGTGGAAGAGCCCATACCGGTGCATGGACAAATAGGTCCACACAATTAAAGGTCCATATGTAGCTTTGTTAAGAACGTGGACTGATGAAAAGGCAGCGGAAAACATTACATCTTCATACCAATATGTGAATGAGCTGACCACTCGGTTGAAAACTGGCTGGAAACTTGCCAATGAAAATTTGAAACAAGCCAGGAAGAAACATGCTGCCTATTATAACAGGAAGGCGAAAGACAGAGATTTGGCTGTGGGAGAGAAGGTACTGCTTCTTTTGCCCGGGAGTCAGAATAAGTTACAAATTGGATGGCAGGGTCCATATACAGTTCTAGAGAAGGTGTCTAGAACAAATTATAAGATAGATAAGAAGGGGAAAGAAAAAATCTATCATGTGAATCTCCTGAAAAAATATTTGGAAAGAGAACATCAGGAAGAGACACACTTGTTGACCTTGTCCATCGCCATGGAGATGAAAAAGGAACCACTTTCATCATTTGAATATCCATTACACCCCTGTGAGACAGCAGCACAGGTGAAAATCAGTACACATTTAACGAAAACTCAGAAAGAGAGAGTGCAACAGGTTCTAAATAATCATGCAGAGGTGTGTTAACAGACCGACCAGGGCATACAAACCTATTGGAATATGATATGAAACTAATAGACTCCACACCTGTCTGTATGAAACCATATTCGATTCCGTTTGCTAAGGAGAAAGCTTTGAAGGAAGAGATAGACTATCTATTGAAGGAAGGAATTATTTCGCACAGTGAGTCTTCGTATAGTTCCGGTGTTGTACTCTTACGGAAGCCCTCTGGAGAACATAGACTCTGTATAGATTACAGGAGACTGAATGCTATTACAGAAGGACAGGTGGATCCATTGCCGGATACAAATCAGCTGTTTGCCAGACTAAATAAAGCTAAATATTTCTCAAAAGTGGATCTGAGTAAAGGATACTATCAGATTCCAGTAAAGCCTGAGGTTAGACCATACCTAGCTTTTAGTACCTCAGAAGGACACTATGAGTTTAATAGATTGACATTTGGATTGAAGAATGCGCCTAGTGTCTTCTCTAGAATGATGAGAAAATTATTGGATCCTCTGAATAATCCCTGTATAACAAATTTTATGGATGATATCCTTATAGCAACAGAAACATTTGAGGAACACATTGACACTCTGAACATGCTGTTTGATCGACTTAGGGAGGCAAATTTAACAGCCCGACCAACCAAATGTTGCGTTGGATGTAAAGAATTGGAATTTTTGGGACACACAGTTTATCAGGGAAACATGACCCCTGACCCAAAGAATTTAGAGAAACTACAGAAAGCCCCGAGACCACAAACCAAGAAGGACGTGAGATCCTTTGTCTCATTATGTGGTTTCTACCAGAAGTATATATCAAAAACTTTAATTCCATATGTGCACCGTTAACTGAATTGACACGTAAAGGACATCCAGATCGCATTACATGGACACCACAATGTGAAATGACTTACCAAGAATTGAAGGAAAAGCTCACAAGTAAACCCATTTTGAAATTACCTGACTTAAGTCAAGAATTCATAGTAAGGACGGATGCAAGTAATATTGGGTTAGGTGCAACTCTACTACAGAAATCAGATGCATTGGATGGGGAATTAAGCCCAGTGGCATATGCTAGCAGAAAGTTGAATAAAGCTGAAATCAACTACTCAAATAGCGAAAAAGAATGTCTTGCAGTAATATGGGCGATAAAGAAATTCAATATTTATCTATATGGGAAGGCATTTAAGTTGCAAACAGACCACAAACCTTTATCGTTTCTAGCACAGGCTAGGCATGAGAACTCCAGGTTACTCCGATGGTCTTTACTTTTGGCTCCATATAATTTTAGCATTGAGTATATATCTGGAAAAACAAATTTGGGAGCGGATTTTTTAAGCCGCCATCCGTGTGATGAGAATCACCGTAAACCCCAGAAATAATAATAAATTTCTCTATGTGTATATAGAATAAAGGACTGACATATAATGTCTGTTTTAAGAGGGGAGGTGTCGTGGAATATTCTAATCCACATATATAAATTATTAGGTAAATATGAAGCCTAACAAATAAAATTAATAAAGAAAAGAGCAAATGGTAAAATAACAGTGCTGTCACAAAGAAGGTACTCGAAATCCCCCTTGTTTTCTGCTTCGTCTGCAAATTGTAACGCTTTCACGTTGATAGTAAAAGCTTAATGTATTATTACCCACTTTCTTCAATGAAACGTGTGCTGTATTTCTTGGAAAAACATTGAGAGGCACCCTGCGTAATGACCTAAATTAATCCTAACATTAATTATATTACGTTACCAAAACGAACGAACAGATGGACTCAAATAGAAAGAGAGAGAGGGGCGAATGAAATCAGGAACGCATGCAAAATTAAACACGCGTCGCGCGATACACAATTACTACTATCACGCGTGTTAGGCTACATGCACTAACTTTTTCGGACGGACAGTGATAAATTCACTACCCTTCCCAGAGTTAGGTTTTAAAATCACAAAAAAACGCTTATTAGGAAAGATAACATTATATGGGTTTACGTTTGAAAACATTACAGTACCCAGACAGCACATCTTCGAAACAGGAGGTAGAAGGAATTGCATATTTTGAACGCAGCCACGTAGCTCTTTTAAATTTGGATATTTGGGTTCCTTAGGGCTTGCTGACAAAGAATATGTAAAACGTTACGCAAATAGTCCAGGAATTAATAAATTATAACCAAAATAAAATAGTGGGGATGCCTGACAACATGGAATCATTTCTGCTCATAAAATTTTTTTATAACGTGTTTGAAAAAACCTTACGTTACAGAAATAGCCTACCATGTAAACTCCAAATTGATTGGAGCGCAACAAATGAAAGACTAACCACGATTGGTCGGGCTATAAATACTATCTTGGTTGTTAGGGAGACGTAGGAAGGTAACATTTTTTTCAAACACTTGTCGAAACGTGGCTCGATTGGCCAGACTCGCTGATATAATCACTTAGGAGCGTTAGTTCGAAACCACTTGTTTAAATAAGCTTGATAAAGCAACAGTGCGTTGAAGCCAGCTCATATTTTTGCTAAATAAAAGCCTGGAACATAAGCAGATGGGAATTTGTGCCAGTAAATGTGCCAGAATTCATTGCTAATCAACGTATCTGTGTTTATTCTATGAATTGTGGTAAGCTTGAACCATTCAGTATCTTTTAATGAAAATTGAATGTGAATTGTTAATTTATGCCTGTATATATATGTGTAGTTCAGTGGCAAACAGGAGATAAAGCCTATAATGCTCCAGCCTGAACAGAGGGTGTCGGAGGAAAGTAAAACGGCATGGAATGGCCAAATAGTACACTGACACCTGGATGATTGACTAGAAAGAAATAATGCTGGAAGTGCAGAGGCGTGGTAACCATTAAGGAGGTAAATACTGGTATAAAGTATTTCAGATGAAGCTGACAGTTGGCCTAACGCTCTGAACTCAATGTTTGTGATGTATTGTGATCAGTGTAAAAGAGAGTATAAGTTAGTTATGAAGTAGAAGGTACATCCTTCTTGTTTACAGGGACCGTGGTCTTGATGGTACTGAGCAGCACCTGGTCAGAGCTTTGCTGAATCCAGAGTCGGACAGCATACTCCTTGGTCTTTTTAGCTATCAGTGAGGTGTCTCCAGAGCCCAGGGGAGAATTCGAGCAGAGGAGTCCTTTCCTGCCGCCATCACGCAAGATAAGCTGATTTGGCCAGCTGAGCTCAACATTATGCCCCTCATCTTGAAATGACTTTGTAAAAATAACATTCAGAGGGGAATTTAATTGTCTTAATATCAGGAACTGAGAACATCTCCAATACTAGTCCCAAAAGACAAACTATTGAAGTCATGATGACAAATACCAACAGAGCTTGAACAAAACAAAACCAGTATTACCTCATATTACTACTACACAACTGACACACATAGGATATTTTTAATAACATATGTCACTACAATATTCATATTGATAAAGTCTGTACATATACTTGTAATTAAAATTGATTGTGAGTCCTGGTTCCTTTGTATTTGAATCAGGACACATATACCTTTATGACAACAATGAATACATATTGTTATTTGAAAAGTTATCAGTGACTCCTTAAGATATTCTCATAGAGTGTTATATGTATGTGAGTGTCACAGTGTTGTCAAGAGTAGTGGATTAAATTAAATTGTTTATCTGTCTGTTGTTGTGACTTACACTTCATTATACACATACCCTAGACACATAACGTAGTCATCACACTATTCCAGAATAATTCTGACTGAGATATATAGATATGTGGTAGCAAGTAAGGTTATCTATAATACACTACTCTTAATAGATATAGATACCTTCACAGCTGATCTCAGTCAGTACACTAAGTCCCCTATAAATATTTATAACATCCCACTTCACCACAAGAGCTTTGGTGTAGATACAATCACAGAAATATGCAACGATGTATACAATACAGGATATATACCACACGACATGAAGACATCAGTTTTTATAACATTGCCCAAAAAACCAAATGCAACAGAATGCTCAGACTTCAGAACAATCAGCCTGATGAGTCATGCAATTAAGATACTGCTCAAAATCATACAGGAAAGAATAAAAAGTAAAGTAGACAGCGAAATCCAGGAAGAGCAGTTTGGTTTTAGACGGAACAGTGGAACAAGAGAGGCAATATTTTGCCTAAGAATATTAGCAGAAAAATATACAGCGGTCCAAAAAAGTATGTATATGTGCTTCATTGACTATAAGAAGGCTTTTGACAGAGTCCATCAAGAGAAAATAATTGAATGCCTCGAAGACATAGGTATTGATGGAAAAGATATAAGAATACTCAGTAACCTTTATTGGGAGCAAACTGCCACAGTAAGATCTGGAAGGAATTATTCACCATACATAGACATAAAAAGAGGTGTCAGACAAGGTTGTGTGATGTCCCCCTATTTAATTTATACACCGAAAAAATTTTCAAACAGATACAGGAAATACCAGGACTGAACATCAGTGGAAGGTCAATAAACAACCTTAGATATGCAGATGATACCGTGTTGTTAGCTGAAAGCGAACAGGAGTTACAAGAACTAGTGAAGCAAGTGAACAGTATAAGTCAGGAATATGGACTCGACATTAATATTGAGAAAACAAAAACTATGATAATTAGCAAAACAGACGATAAACCCACATTAAAGATAAGCGTAAATGGGAAAACTGTGGAACAAGTCAAGAGCTACGTATATCTTGGTCATATAATAACAGAAGATGGCAGATGTGAAACCGAAATCAAGAAGAGAATAGGAATGGCCAAAGCTACATTCAACAACATGAAACATATACTGACATCCAAACAGTTATCTCACAAATTAAAACTGAGAATCATAAAGTTTTATATATATTCTGCATTTCTGTATGGTGCAGAAACATGGACGATGAATAAGCAGTTGGAAGAAAGAATTGAGGCTCTTGAAATGTGGATATATAGAAGAATGGGGCGTATCTCATGGAAAGAGATGAAAACAAATAAGGAGGTCCTAGAAAATCTATGTATGAAAAGAGAACTAATGAGGGAGGTCAAAGTTCGACAGCTAAAATACTTTGGCCACATAAAAAGGCATAACACCTTGCAGAAGACCATAACAGAAGGGAGAGTTGAAGGCAAACGTGCAAGGGGAAGACAGCGCTATAAGTGGGAAGACAACATCAAGAGATGGGAGATGGACAGGTGATTGTCCTTACTTGTATACTTTCACTGTACAACTGTACAACTCAAACTCATAACGTTGATTGTCCTTACTTGTATACTTTCACTGTACAACTCAAACGTTGATTGTCCTTACTTGTATACGTTGACTCAAATCATAACGTTGATTGTCCTTACTTGTATACTTTCACTGTACAACTCAAATGTTCTCTCATAACGTTGATTGTCCTTACTTGTATACTTTCACTGTACAACTCAAATGTTCTCTCATAACGTTGATTGTCCTTACTTGTATACTTTCACTGTACAACTCAAATGTTCTCTCATAACGTTGATTGTGCTTACTTGTATGCTTTCACTGTACAACAAACTCTCATAAATGTTCTCACTCATAAATGTTGATTGTCCTTACTTGTATACTTTCACTGTACAACTCAAATGTTCTCTCATAACGTTGATTGTCCTTACTTGTATACTTTCACTGTACAACTCAAATGTTCTCTCATAACGTTGATTGTCCTTACTTGTATACTTTCACTGTACAACTCAAATGTTCTCTCATAACGTTGATTGTCCTTACTTGTATACTTTCACTGTACAACTCAAATGTTCTCTCATAACGTTGATTGTCCTTACTTGTATACTTTCACTGTACAACTCAAATGTTCTCTCATAACGTTGATTGTCCTTACTTGTATACTTTCACTGTACAACTTGTTCTCTCATAACGTTTGATTGTCCTTACTTGTATACTTTCACTGTACAACTCAAATGTTCTCTCATAACGTTGATCGTCCTTACTTGTATACTTTCACTGTACAACTCAAATGTTCTCTCATAACGTTGATCGTCCTTACTTGTATACTTTCACTGTACAACTCAAATGTTCTCTCATAACGTTGATTGTCCTTACTTGTATACTTTCACTGTACAACTCAAATGTTCTCTCATAACGTTGATTGTCCTTACTTGTATACTTTCACTGTACAACTCAAATGTTCTCTCATAACGTTGATCGTCCTTACTTGTATACTTTCACTGTACAACTCAAATGTTCTCTCATAACGTTGATTGTCCTTACTTGTATACTTTCACTGTACAACTCAAATGTTCTCTCATAACGTTAACGTCCTTACTTGATTGTCCTTACTTGTGATCGTCCTTATACTTTCCCTGTACAACTCAAATGTTCTCTCATAACGTTGATTGTCCTTACTTGTATACTTTCACTGTACAACTCAAATGTTCTCTCATAACGTTGATTGTCCTTACTTGTATACTTTCCCTGTACAACTCAAATGTTCTCTCATAACGTTGATCGTCCTCACTTGTATACTTTCCCTGTACAACTCAAATGTTCTCTCATAACGTTGATCGTCCTTACTTGTATACTTTCACTGTACAACTCAAATGTTCTCTCATAACGTTGATTGTCCTTACTTGTATACTTTCACTGTACAACTCAAATGTTCTCTCATAACGTTGATTGTCCTTACTTGTATACTTTCACTGTACAACTCAAATGTTCTCTCATAACGTTTCTCTCATAACTGTACAACTCAAATGTTCTCTCATAACGTTGATTCGTCCTTACTTGTATACTTTCACTGTACAACTCAAATGTTCTCTCATAACGTTGATTGTCCTTACTTGTATACTTTCACTGTACAACTCAAATGTTCTCTCATAACGTTGATTGTCCTTACTTGTATACTTTCACTGTACAACTCAAATGTTCTCTCATAACGTTGATTGTCCTTACTTGTATACTTTCACTGTACAACTCAAATGTTCTCTCAAACGTTGATTGTCCTTACTTGTCATACTTTCACTGTACAACTCAAATGTTCTCTCATAACGTTTGTCCTTACTTGTATACTTCACTGTACAACTCAAATGTTCTCTCATAACGTTGATTGTCCTTACTTGTATACTTCACTGTACAACTCAAACTCAAATGTTCTCTCATAACGTTGATTGTCCTTACTTGTATACTTTCACTGTACAACGTTCTCTCATGTTGATTGTCCTTACTTGTATACTTTCACTGTACAACTCAAATGTTCTCTCATAACGTTGATTGTCCTTACTTGTATACTTTCACTGTACAACTCAAATGTTCTCTCATAACGTTGATTGTCCTTACTTGTATACTTTCACTGTACAACTCAAATGTTCTCTCATAACGTTGATTGTCCTTACTTGTATACTTTCACTGTACAACTCAAATGTTCTCTCATAACGTTGATTGTCCTTACTTGTATACTTTCACTGTACAACTCAAATGTTCTCTCATAACGTTGATTGTCCTTACTTGTATACTTTCACTGTACAACTCAAATGTTCTCTCATAACGTTGATTGTCCTTACTTGTATACTTTCACTGTACAACTCAAATGTTCTCTCATAACGTTGATTGTCCTTCTGTACCAGTCAAATGTTCTCTCATAACGTTGATTGTCCTTACTTGTATACTTTCACTGTACAACTCAAATGTTCTCTCATAACGTTGATTGTCCTTACTTGTATACTTTCACTGTACAACTCAAATGTTCTCTCATAACGTTGATTGTCCTTACTTGTATACTTTCACTGTACAACTCAAATGTTCTCTCATAACGTTGATTGTCCTTACTTGTATACTTTCACTGTACAACTCAAACGTTCTATATCATAACGTTGATTGTCCTTACTTGTATACTTTCACTGTACAACTCAAATGTTCTCTCATAACGTTGATTGTCCTTACTTGTATACTTTCACTGTACAACTCAAATGTTCTCTCATAACGTTGATTGTCCTTACTTGTATACTTTCACTGTACAACTCAAATGTTCTCTCATAACGTTGATTGTCCTTACTTGTATACTTTCACTGTACAACTCAAATGTTCTCTCATAACGTTGATTGTCCTTACTTGTATACTTTCACTGTACAACTCAAATGTTCTCTCATAACGTTGATTGTCCTTACTTGTATACTTTCACTGTACAACTCAAATGTTCTCTCATAACGTTGATTGTCCTTACTTGTATACTTTCACTGTACAACTCAAATGTTCTCTCATAACGTTGATTGTCCTTACTTGTATACTTTCACTGTACAACTCAAATGTTCTCATAACGTTGATTGTCCTTACTTGTATACTTTCACTGTACAACTCAAATGTTCTCTCATAACGTTGATTGTCCTTACTTGTATACTTTCACTGTACAACTCAAATGTTCTCTCATAACGTTGATTGTCCTTACTTGTATACTTTCACTGTACAACAACTCTCAAATGATTCTCTCATAACTTTTGTACAATCAAATGTTTCTCCATACTTGTATACTTTCACTGTACAACTCAAATGTTCTCTCATAACGTTGATTGTCCTTACTTGTATACTTTCACTGTACAACTCAAATGTTCTCTCATAACGTTGATTGTCCTTACTTGTATACTTTCACTGTACAACTGACAATTTACAGGGTAACTGCAAAAGTTTCTCCCTATTATTACATATTTATTTCTTCACTCCAGTCCAATGAATTTATATGAAACAAAATAAAATTAAAGAGACTTAGCTGTCATTTTATTAAATATAATTATATTTCATATTGACATTGCAGCTCACAGTAATACCTGGTTGGTACACCCCATGAAGTCATAGTGGGCAGACATGGTTGCTCCCTCTTGTAATGTCAGTTTACTTACTATTTAAGATATTTTATTTTATTGTATTTTGTTCCTGAAAATAAAACAAATAAAACGGACTAATGAAGTGGCAATTATTACTCATCTTTTGACATTTGTTTGTGTGCACATCTATTAGATACACATAAAGATTGAAAAACTGTGATGACTTTTCGGTTGTAGTTTTGTCCTTTCATCATCACTATGGAACCACCACCCCTACATCTGGTTCACTTACAGGAAGTATTAACATGTTCTTGTAGTGGTGGTTCATTTATCACTTTGACATTATAAAGTTGCCAGCCTCACATACCCAACCTAACATGTAGCCTTGTACGACATGCCTGATGGAGCAGTAGGCTTATTCTTTCTTTGTCAGATTCCCCCCCCCCCCACTACACGGGACAGTTTTGTCCTGTACGGCTATATTATGACCCAGACGTGAGAATAAATCTTTAAGATCAAGCACTGGCCTAGATCTTTGTGTCAGTGATCAATCTTACTGTCCCACGTGACTGATAACAGACCTGAGATTGCCCTAGGCTGAGAGACAACTAGACCTGTAGACCTGGTCTAGGACGGAGCTTTCAACCTCCAGTTTGTGAGCAGATGGGCAGTATATACACCATCTAATCTGACGTTAAGAGGATAACGAACCCAACGCGTGAGCCATCTCCTCGTGTCATATTCGTGAGCTGATGCCTGTAGAGACCTGTGCACATCAAATCATATTTGTGAAATAAAAGATGTTCCGAAGTTGTCCATATTTCTTTATTTACAGGTAGCTGGTTGTCTGAAATCCCATACACGTTTGGGAATGGAGTCAAATTAATAATTTTACTGAAAATAATAAAGTAACTGTAGCAGCAGAGGTAATTGTATAAGCTGATATAATAACAGTGGTTGTGACAGCTCGCATATTTGTCGTAGTATTGTAGTTGTAATAATATTGTAGTTGTAATAATATTGTAGTAGTAATATTTGTCGTAGTATTGTAGTAGTAATAGTTGTCATAGTATTGTAGTAGTAATAGACCACATCACCCCTAGTGTGCCGATGGTCAAGACAATATGGGCCTAACACCATATTCCCAATATGCCTCTTGGGCGTGTAACGGGGATCCTTTACCTTTACCATAGTATTGTAGTTGTCATAGTATTGTAGTTGTCATAGTATTGTAGTTGTCATGGTATTGTAGTTGTCATAGTATTGTAGTTGTCATAGTATTGTAGTTGTAATAGTTGTCGTAGTATTGTAGTTGTCGTAGTATTGTAGTAGTAATAGTATTGTAGTAGTAATAGTTGTCGTAATATCGTAGTAGTCATAGTTGTCACAGTATTGTAGTAGTAATAGTTGTCGTAGTATTGTAGTTGTAATAGTTGTCGTAGTATTGTAGTTGTCATAGTAATAATAATAGCCCCTTCAGTCATAACTGACTATGGGAATGCGCCCCTGAGGTGACAGCCCTCAACTGCTTATTTTCCTGGTGCTCCTTTCGACGTTTTCTCCTCACCTCTGCTTCTTGTGTGAGCCTCTCTTCGCCCAATCTGAGGTGGTGCCGTAAATAGCATCGCCACTTTGTGCGATCGGCAGCTTCATCCTCCCATGTTGCTGGATCCATGTCCAGTGCCCTCATATCTCTCTTGCACACATCTTTGAACCTCAGCTGTGGTCGCCCAACTGTTCTCTTGACATCTGCTAATTGTCCGTAGAAGATATCTTTTGGGATGCGACCATCTTCCATGCGGCGAACATGGCCAAGCCAGCGAAGTCTGCGCTGTCTAAGCAGCGTATACATACTTTGAAGGCCAGCACGTGACAACACCTCGACATTTGTCACTTTATCTTTCCACGAGATGCCGAGGATGCGGCGTAGACACCGCAAATGGAAGGTATTGAGCCTTCTTTCTTGCTTAGCATAGGTCGTCCAGGTCTCGCTGCCATATAGGAGTGTGCTGGTGACGCAGGCATTATATACCGCAGCTTTGGTCTTCATTGTGAGTTTAGAGTTTCCCCAAACACGCGATGTGAGGCGGGCAAAGGTAGCTGCAGCTTTGCCAATGCGGCTGTCGATTTATGTATCCAGTGAGAGTTTGTCATTGATGGTAGACCCTAGGTATGTGAAGTGGTGCACGACTGCCCACTGCCGCCATAGTATTGTAGTTGTAATAGTTGTCGTAGTATTGTAGTTGTCGTAGTATTGTAGTAGTCATAGTATTGTAGTTGTCGTAGTATTGTAGTTGTAATAGTTGTCGTAGTATTGTAACTGTAGTGTGTCGTAGTATTGCGGTGTCAATAGTAGATAGTCGTAGTGGATTGTACAATTAGTTTACAGTAACAGTAAAACGATGTAAACAGTCGTCAGCGGCAGTCATATGTAAAAATAGCCTAGTAATCAGTACACAGTTGTCGGATGTAACTTGTTAAGTCACTTTCTATTGTTGCTGTCGGAATAATAGTTGTCCACAAGCACATTTACATAGTACACAGTAATAGTTGTCGTAGTATTGTAGTTGTCGTAGTATTGTAGTAGTCATAGTTGTCATAGTATTGTAGTTGTCGTAGTATTGTAGTTGTAATAGTTGTCGTAGTAAGCAGTAACTGTAGCGGTGGCAATAGTAGAAGCAGTAGTGGATGTAACAATAGCAGTACTAACAGCAAACGATGAAACAGCATCAGCGGCAGTCATATTAAAAATAGCTACAATCATTACACTGGATGGACTTTTAAGGTCACTTTCTTTGTTGCTGTCGGAATAACATCCACAAGCACATTTACACACACACACACATGTAATGAACAAACCTATGAGCACATCTACTATTTACGATGTGTTGGGCCGCTTTCAGCTAGCGGTAGCTCGGGCTACGGCTCCGCGCGCCGAGCGTTTAGTACTCCATGTCGTTTGTCTAGAATCTTCTCATTACAAAATGTATTTTGCGTTTGTTGTTGTTTTTTTTAACAATATTTTACACTGAATTTCTTTTAACTTGTTCATTTACTGATGTAACCATGAATACATTATGTCAGTTGGTGGACACTCATTAAATATCAAACTCAGTTGGTGGGCACTCATTAAATATCACACTCAGTTGGTGGGCACTCATTAAATATCACACTCAGTTGGTGGGCACTCATTAAATATCACACTCAGTTGGCTTATATATTTCCAAGTAAATAATTTTTTGATGTTTCTCTATCCATAATGTGTTTTTACACATATCACTAAATTTGGTAGCCATTTTCATTATTACTAAATCATCTCCCAACTTTTAATCATGTGGTTACGAATTTTAGCTTTAACTATTCTATTTTCCCGTTGCTAATCAAGAATAATATATTTCACCACGTTATACCGGGCGCCAAAGTTTTGCTTTGCCAGGGGCGCCAGCAACCCTAGACCCGGCCCAGAAGATGTGTAAACCCAGCCCCTCTGTTACTGTCTTAGAACTGGAGCATTTAGAAATAGTCAAAGGACTGGACTGACAACTGACCTACACAGGTGACCACACCACATAATAACAATTTATATTACTAAAACAAGAATTAACATGTAACTACCACAACAAACGAGAGCGATAAAGTAAGAAGAACACAGTTAAACATAAATATTCCCCATACAATATCAATACGAGAAGTCAAATAAACAACCAATACAAACAAATAAAAAAACGCCCAGTAGATATATTTAAGATAATGTCAATTGCAATAAAAAAGATTAAATATACAGTAAAACAAAAATTAAAAACTCCTCTTCATGAATTGACCCAAACCTAGAGGTCTGTTATATTTGGACATGCGCTCTAATATAACCGACTAGGTTGAATGGAGCGCGCCTTGCCAAAACTAGGCAAAATTTTATTTAAAAAAAAAAAACCTCAAAATATAACAGGGTAATAATAGATAAAACTTGGAACACGGAAGGTGATTCGCCATTAAATACTACATGTCAATAGGCAAACGGCAGTGAGAGTGCAGTCTGACAGAATCAACACACAAGAAAAACAACCAATAGAATAAATAACACGAAACACCCTAATTGTAACCAACGTGGGGTTAAAACGGGTCTCTCATGCATAAAACAAACATCGTTTTCCTGTGCGTGGACCAAAAAAAAACCAAACGAAAGCAGTCAAGCAAAAATGTAAGAGATTTTTTTTACGTAATACTTCTACCAACAATGCTCTTACCAGAACAAAACAAACACAAAGAAGATTTACATGATACAACAAAAAAGAAAGAAAAATAATAAACATAACATATTTTCGTAGAACTGGGGTCTGATTAACTTCATTTCCACTTACGTGTTGATGGAATATTTAAAATGTTACCGCCTGCTGAAGCGAGCGTGAAAGTTAAAAACAATAGACAATGCCCCTCAAAAAAGTTGTCCTGGAGGAAGGATCGAGGGCATCTGTTAGTGTTTGGATCTAAAACTCATGAGAGTGTTTGTTGAATTCGGGGGGGGGGGGGGGGGGGGGTAAGCGTGCACAACTTGACACAAAGGCACGAGGGACCAGAGGGGAAAAAAAAATTCATAAAGGAGGTGATTGGGGGACGGGATGAAGGTTTTTAAGTTTCTGATGCGCGTGCTGCCATCTGCTCACCCACAGACCAGGGTACTGGTAATATAAAGACCAGAACGACAAAATGACATGGTGGGGTGGGCACGTCAAAAGCTGGGTGGGAGGGGGGTGTAGATTTTGGGACTGGATGGGTGGAAGACAATGAAATTAAGCACCCAGGGGTGGATTCTTCGCACAAAGAGCTGCAACTGGGGTGGGACGACGGTGGAGTGGGTCAGAATGAAGCGCTCACGGGTTGAATGTTGGAAATGCATTGTTGAATCCAAGCGACGCAGTATACACAACACTGGTTTAAATTAGGAGCCAGGGAAAACAGGTGGGTAGCGAATCGACGCCGAGCACTCGACAACCTCAACACTATACTTAGGGGTGAGGGAAGGGAAGTGGTTTGGCTGTTTTGTAATAATTGGTCTTTAGGTGAGAAGAAAACGCGCGTGCATCTGCTAAAGCGAGCGCCAATTCGGATGCTAATAGCTTTCAAAATTTCTATTCAAAATCGCAAAAATCAGAAAATGAAGTTTGGCGGACGAAATATTTGGAAAAGTTCAAACCGATTTTGTATGAATTCTTTGTAGGTTGCGTACGTAAAATACCGCGCAAATAATGCAGACGATATCGATACATAATGAATAAACTGAGAAATCGATGTTTATAAAAAAAAAAAAAAAAAAAAAAAAAAAAAAAAAAGAAAGTTATGAATACATGATTCTGTCATATTGAATTAATTTCAGATCTTGAAATAAACGATTATTTATGCCATTTAGCTTTCAGCAACGCTGGAATCGCGGCTATTCCTGGTAATCAAGCTGGCCTAATGCTGGTTTTATTGCCTTGTTGCGTGCTGTAAGATCGGTTGACATTTGAAATTGTTCAAGAAATGAGTGCTTTTGCATTTACAAGGATTCTTAAAGTTGCACGTGTGGTTTTCGGGGGCCTCTGCTGAGATAAAGACAAAATAAGGCTACTGATCTCTCATGCGTGTCCGTCAGAGACGACTAACATGAAGTTGTGTACGAAGTTGGCAACCTTATCAGGAAAAGCACATTGATATTACAAGAGAACATAAACGATTTCTGCATAGGACCACCTGCACCGGAGGTTCCATGCTATACAGGAAGCGAAAGTGAAAATCAAATTATACAAAAGTAAAGTGAGCTGTCTATTTTATCTCTTGAGTTTCTTCTTTATTTTGGTAACCAGAACAAGTCCAACACAAAAATCAAAAAGTTCAACTCAAATGTCAAGTCAGTCAGATGGTATGGCTGTGAAACATAGAGAACAAAATCACAAACTACATCCAAAAAGCTACAGACTGTCAAAAATGGATGCTTGCGTAGAATAGGATTAAAATATGACAAGACCAATAATGTAGTACTGATGACAAAAACCAGACAATTGCCTTGGGAATAAGAGATTAAGGGAAGACGATACCCCGTTATTTATGGTCTATACATTCAGGTGTATCAACATTTTTGGGGAATTACACTGTTGAGAGAGAATCCAACAGTGGGCTCGTCAAGATGCCCAGTTTCCGAGACGGAAACCATGGTTCGAGTCCCGTGAAGAATCGTCCTGCAACACACCTGGCCAGTTGGAACTAGAACACGGCTAAACTGAGATGATGTATATCTCCAAAGTACAATGAATGGAAAGATGTAGAAGCTACTTAACTTTATATTTACCTGGCTTAAGCAGTGTCAATGACATTAAAGTGAACTTGACTTTCTTTCCTTCAACTTGTTACTATTCTTGAATCATTTGAATGCTTGGTGCAGACGTCATGCTACAGGAACCATCTACAATGGTGGGTTCATGCTCCATACGGAGCGCAAAGGAAAATAATAAAGAGGATGTCTTACACGGTCAAATTCACAACTATGGAAAATTGATTGTTTCATCGACATTATCACGGATTGCCTCCACTGCTTTTCAGTAGTGGTCCAACAATGGCCAAAACTCAAGAGTATCTAAACTGGGTCGTCAAAGGTGTTTACCTTCGCACAAGATTACTCTTGGCAGAGATGTAGGTAGAAGTGTAATGACGCTTCTGTACGAAGAGAGCATTCACAAGATAATCCAGAAGTCAAGAACCATGAGGCATAGCGCTGAGCAATGGTTTATATCTGTCCGTCGCCTTTTGTGATGGATTTAAGCAATGGTTTTTAGCCCGCTCCAGCCCCCAGCTGAGTTAATTCAGCGAATTCCTCTTATAATGGTATAGCTCTGTTTAGATGTAAATATATATATATATATATATATATATATATATATATATATATATATATATATATATATATATATATATATATATATATATATATATATATATATATATATATATATTCTGTAACTCCGCCTAGGCCGGTCCCAAGCCCGACTGAAAAAAGAAGGAGGGCGGCCTGCATGGAGGCCGTAAGGAGGCAGCCCCTCCACCATGCAAAGGCACAACAGGCCAACCACCTGTTTGTCTTAAAAACCTGATAACGCAAAACATGAGAGAAAACCGGACATTCTAAAGGTGACGAACTGGAACGGACTACGACTTACGGAACATGGAACACAAGAAGTATGAATGGGAAGGAAGAGGAGCTGGTGGAAGAGATGAGGAAAGCCAAATTAGAAATCCAGGCTTTAACAGAAACAAAGAAAAAAGGACAAGGAGTCATGGATCTCGATGGCAACACGCTGCTCTAATGTGGTGTCCCCACATCTGAAAGATCTAAAGGGGGCATGGGTTGTATTGTGGCCAAAAACCAAAGGGATAATATCAAGGGATGGAACTTTGTCTCAGAACGCATTATGGTCCTAAAACTAAAATAGGAGAAACCATAGTCAACCTTGTCATTGTGTATGGGCCAAATGAAGATGGGCGAGCAGAGGAGGAATTCTTCGAGCTGCTTCAAAGGACAGTGGACGACTGCCTAAATGACATTATCATGCTCGGAGATTTCAATGCTAGAGTTGGAAAGGACCATGCTAGATGGGGTGGAGTTATCGGAAGATATGGAGAAGACACTCTTAATGACAATGGAAAGCGACTCCTTAGATTCTGCACAGAGCAGAATCTGATCATTACAAACACAAAGTTCCCCCATAAGCGCATACATGTATACACTAGGTATGAACCAACAAAGAATAAGAAGTCAGTGATCGACTACGCCATAGTTAGGAAAAGCTCATTCAAGTATGTTCGGGATGCTAGAGTGTGGAGGGGGTCAGAGATTGGAATAGGCCACTACTTGTTAACAATTAAAAGAACTGAAAGAGCTCCTCGGCCTAGGAACTGCCTAACATCACGCAAGAAGCTAAGTAAACGAACAGGAGAAACGAGCATTAAGACCTACAAGCTGAGAGAGCCAGAAGTGAAGACCAGATATCAGGGGCTTATTGCTACAGCAGTGAGAAACTCAGAACAACAACCTGAGGACCTGGAAACACTCTGGCTGAAATTCAAGGACATCATGAAGACAGCTGCAGCAGAAGCATGTGGTGAAGTTCGACTTGGGAACAAGAGAAAGAGGACACCTTGGTGGACAGATGAGGTTAAAGCGAAAACAAGAGAGAAGAAAAAGGCATGGAAACAATACTTAGGAGCTAAAAACACAGCAGGAAAAACAGAGAAAAATAGAGAATATATGATACTCAGAAGCAAAGAACAAGGTGCTAGCAGCAAAACAGAAGTCCTGTGAAGAATTTGGAGAAAAGCTAGAAAACGATGCGCAAGAAAACCAAAAATTGTTCTATAAGACCCTAAAGAACATGAGGAAGGGAAAACAGTGCCCTCTTAAATTTATAAAGGACAAGCAAGGCAAATTGCTTACTGCCACAAAAGAAGTAATGGAAAGATGGAAAGAATATTTTTCAGAACTCCTGGATGGTGAGCAACATCAGAAATGATAACCACTGGCACAGAAGAGGAAACCAATGGTGATGAAGATGACATAAAGATGGAAGAACTGAAGGCAGCACTGGAGAAAATCAAGATGGGTAAAGCTGCAGGACATGATGGCATAACACCAGAAATGGTTAAGTACATGGGAGCAGCAGACGACCTATTACTCCTAAGGGTCCTACGAGCAGCTTGGTGCAACAAGACCATACCAAAGGATTGGGAGATTGCCATAATAACACATATTTTTTAAAAGGGTGATAACCGACAATGTGGAAACCATAGAGGCATATCCCTTCTCAGTGTCCCTGGTAAAATCTACTCTAGAATCCTAGAGCAGAGACTCAGACGCCTAGCTGAGCCACAAATGGATGAGGTTTAGTGTGGCTTCCGAGCAAATCGAAGTACTCAAGACCTAATCTTCACACTCAGACAGTGGAGTGAAAAGGCTCTTGAGTATAAGAGTGAGATCCATCTTTGCTTCTTAGATATGGAAAAGGCATTTGACAAGGTCCCCTGGAACAAACTCTAGGACTGTTTGGCAAGGAAGAACATTCCATCACCTCTGATTCATGCTATACAGAGCTTCTACAAGTCTTGCAGAAATTATGTGAGGGCGGCAAACCATAAGTCAGAAGAATTCAGGACCACCACTGGTGTAAGACAAAGTGATATCCTTATCACCTTATCTTTTCATACTCCTCATGGACGATATCATCAAGGCATGTAAGGAGAGGACAGGAAAGTATTCAGTGGGGTACTGGAAGATGAGACAGGTCTGTATTTCAGATCTGGCATTTGCTGATGATGTTGCCCTGATTGCGAAATCAGAGGCACAGCTTCAATCCAACCTGCAAGTCTGGAAGGACGAGCTGGAGAAGAGAGGGATGATCATAAGCAGCTCGAAAACAAAAACCATGGTGATATCACGAGAGGAAAGAAGACATCAGATTAAGCTGGGAGAACAGGTCCTGGAGCAGGTCGACCACTTTAAATACCTTGGAGTTGTCATAGACCGGAAGGGAGGCATCAAAGAAGAGTTGGCTACCCGAAGAGCAGCAGTTGGGAGACTTTTTCAAGCCATAAATCGAGGATTCCTCAGAAAAAGAGAAGTTGGTAAGAAGACGAAGATGGCTGTATACCGCTCCACCTATGTCCCAGTCTTGACGTATGGATGCGAGTCATGGGCAATGGCTACAACCCACAAAAGCCAGATCCAAACCTCAGAAATGAGGTATATGAGAAAGGTGGTTGAAGTAACAAGAAGAGACATGGTCCGCAACCAAGTCCTAAAAACCCAACCCCTGCAGACCCAAGTAGAACAGTCCCAACTGAGATGGTTTGGCCATGTCTGCAGAATGGGAGAAGTTCGGCTACAACGACAAGCATGGGAAACTAAGAGCCAGTGATACAGACCTCACCAATATTCTTCTGTGTATTAACTCGGAAATGTGTCTGGACAGCGTGAATAATGATTTGTGCCTGAATTAACATTAACAAGTTACATAAATCTCATAAAATGATATGCTACACTAGAGGCACATGTAATGTAGTCATCACTCACCACTGCTCCAGCCGGAGTCTGGGGTCACCTCTGCTGTCGGGTTTTCTCGCACGACTAGCAAGAAACAATCACCAGCACTTACTGTAGTGGTTCAGGAATATACTCTTTTCATATGTTGAGGTTGCCAGCCTAATTTATAACCACTAAACAAGAAACACATGTCAAATTCACATTTGTAAAATAAATGTTTACAACTTACCCCAAATTGGGTTATACAAAATCTCCTCGCCCAGTTTTCGGATGGACCCAAGCAATTTCGGTGCATATGCTCTCGAATCACTTGGTCTGGGAAAGTAAAGTAATTCCTTCTTATGACGGGTGTTCTGTGATACACTTGGCCTGGGAAACTAGTAATTCTTCTTCGACCGGTGTTCTGCGATACACTTGGTCTGGGAAACTGTAATAATTCCTCTTTGACGGGTGACCCAATTCCTTTAGGTGTCCAGACTCTGTATTTAAAATCCTGGCCCCTTAAGTTTACAGTCTTGTATTTATAAAGGCGGGCTTACTTTTTAAGGCTTTAAGTTTCCGAAATACTTCGATCTGTCACTTATAAATATGGAATTCTAGGTCCGATCCTTCTCTTTCTGGTTTTTTTTGGGAGTTGCTCTTTTGAAGTTGCGAAGCTGTTTGTTCTGTGTCTCTGAGTTCGCTAGATTTTTTTCAGAATCACAGATTGTACTTCCCGGCAAACTTGTCAATGAGATTCATTGTATATTTCGGCTCTCACTTCAATCCAATCGTAAGCTCTTTTTCGCACTACGTGGGTTGGGGTGTTTAAATTCAAAATATCCCCCATGTGTTTAAAATATTAAATTTAATATTTCCACGCGTGACCTCTTTATAATAATTCGTAAGACTTCCGATTGCACACAAACAAATCTGTGACTAATTTCCTGCCTAGATGCTACCTGTCGCCAATATTGTTTCTCCAGACAAATTCTCGGTAATAATCTTACACCGGGATGGTCCCGTAAAGGCGATAAACACATCTACCTCCTGGGTAATCTGCCAGACAAACAGACACGGTCGTCGGCAATTTAGACAGACCATCTTGGGTTCTTTTCATGTCGATCGGACGAGACCGTATTTCGTGATAAGCGTATCGCTCGCTGGCCGGTTCAATTACCTGGCGGAACGTAAACACGTCTGAGGAGTGGTAAAGCAAAAATGTAAGAGACAGAGATAGTCAAATAGCAGATACTTCCGTAGGGGAGTTGAGTGTTAGAGACCTCACCCTACTAGATCCAGCATAGAGAGTAAAATAATGAAACAAGGGCATAAAAATTATGCCAAATAAAAGCGATCGGAGAGAAAATGAAGAAGAAATGATACTGCCGTAGTGGCTAAAGGTGTGAGAGAGCCATAAAAAGAACACGTACAGACGTTTCGTCACCGACATACAGAGAGAGAAATATTAATTCTTGTAAGCTAGAAAATGCTAGTGTAACAAAGCGTGAGGACAATACGATGGAGGTAGACAGAACACACAGAAGACACCAGCTGATAGCATTACAAGGTAGCTCTTGTCATAGAATTCCCGTAGTAATATAAAGAGGAAGGCCGAACAATATCATATGACAAAAGGCGAGAAAAATACGCTTGCATTGAATAGGACACACACAATGAAAGAAAATACAGTATACAGCCTTACAAGGTAGTCACTCTGTCTGGTACCATCGGCTCAAGTTCTTTCCATCTCTTTTTTATTTCTTTTAAGTCTGCCTTCTGTCCACTTCTCCTTGTTTTGTTTTGTCTTGGGGGGGGTGTCTCCCTCTGTTTGTCTTCCCTAGTGGATTCCAGAGGTCGTAGAAGGCGGCTAAGGAGTGTCGGGCATGAGATCCCATAGTAGACAACCTTTTAACAGACAACTGGAAACAAAGCCAAAAAGGCAGAATCGCCTATAAACTGCTAAATTATCCAACACGAACATATCAGATATCTAGAAAACCAAAAATACCATGCAATAGACAATTGATTAGACTTCAACTAAGAACAGGCTATTTCATGGTGGAGGAACCCTACTGTGGAACATGTATGGAGAAAAACACCATAGCACATTATGTGCTAACAATAACATACAAGAAATATGAACAGCCCAGAAAACCACTCATGGAATAGAACATAAAACTTACCATCACCATCACTTGAAACTCTACTAAAAATTGACCTACCCAGGGAGCTACACAACATAATAAAAATTTATATTACCAAAACAATAACCAACATATAACAACCATAACAAATTAGAATGACAAGGAAAAACAAAAACAAAACAAACAAAAAATGTCCATACAACATCGTACAAGAATATTAAAAAAAACATCCAAAACCAACAAAAGCCCAGCAGATACATTTAAAAAGATGTCAATAGCGAGAGAGAACAATATAGTATCATGGAAGAAGATACATTACTAACACCATAAACATTAAACAATGCCACAACAAACGGCAGATAAATTACAACCTGGAAGAACCAACACACGAGAAAAACAACAATGTAATGCGCTATATAGAATGATGAACACTATATACCCAAATTATAACCCACATGGGGTTGAATCGGGTATCCCTTGCACATGACAAACACCAGTTTCCAAGTGCAGGGTTCAAAAACCAAACCAAACACGTACACACAAATGAACAACACGTCAAAATACATGTGTGCTGCTGTTAAAAAAAAAATTGCTTTGGTGTGGGTGAGATTGTGGTACGTGCTTCCCGCTTAACCACTGCTGTGACATACCTTATCACGTGTTTCACGTTTACCTTATCGGGCAAAGGTGTAACCCTCCTTATGTTTGATGATATTTGCTTAATCACTAATAAAAACTGAACCTCTACACCTTACGGTAGAAGAGGAACGACTAGGTAAGTAACTAATAAAAACTGTAGGTTCAGGACTGTACTTACTTCCTACAATTTTTCGAGTCTTATTAAAAATCCTTCTGACCATAAAGTAGGTCAAATAAGTAAATATCACAGTACACCGACACACACACATCTAATCTATATTTTTGAACGTCTGTCGGTTTGTCACCTACCCTACAGAAACAGAGGACACAATGCATTTTTCAGGAATGAAAGATTTTAACAGTATTGTTTCCCTTAACATTAATTTTGGGTCAATATATCAATGGATTTCCCATTTTAAAGAATGTATGGGAAATCCATTGACATATTGACCAAAAAGTTCAAAGATCAAGTGTCACAATTTTTTTTTGGTTCGTCTACTTTTAGGTCGGCTTCTGTGGCCTAATGGATATGAACGCAGTTTCATAATCCAGATATACCAGGTTCGAAACCTGCTGCAGGCGGTTTGGTAGCAGATCGCTTTGTGTGGATTTTTAACAATGGTATAAGCGCCGTACCGTTCAGAAAGCAATGGCAAACTACTGAATGAAAATAATTGCCTAGAAAAATCACAAACAGCCAATAAAAGCTGGGGTTGATTGCCACGTCCTGTAAAGGATATGCAACTAACTACTTTTAGAGTCTTCATTATCACACACAACAAGAAACCTCAGATGACATTCTACTTATAACCTGTGGAGCTGGAATCCCACTAGCAACTAAGGATGACATACAGACATGATCGTACAGAAGATTTTAAACATCAGGCCAAGTTAATATACCCTGAAATAGAAATTGGTTACAGTGATGGAATTTACAATACAGCTTTAATTGCCATAGAAGATAAGGTTATTTCTATGGAAGGGGAGGAACTGCATACTTCCACGTCTCCCTCAAACTAACCGCACTGAAGGATGTACAGTGGAGGAAACGATTGGAGTAGATGTGCTAGAGGTGAGAGGTATGGTGTAGGACATGATTGGAGTAGACGTGCTGGAGGTGAAAGGTATAGTGGAGGTAATAAGTGTACTCGGAATGAGAGATATAAGTGAGGACATGATTGGGGTAGATGCCCTGTGAGTGAGAGGTATAGTGAAGGATATGATTGGAGTAGATATGCCGGAGGTGGGCGGTACAATGGAGGACATGACTGGAGTAGATTTTTTGGAGGTAAAAGGGACAATGGTGGACATGATTGGAGTGGGTGTGCTAGGAGTGAAAGGTATCGTGGACGACATGATAGGAGTGGATGTCCAGGAAGTGAGAGGTACAATGGATGACATGATTGTGCTGGAGGTGAGAGGTATGGTGGAGGACATGATTGAACTAGATGTGATCGTCAGAGGTACAATGGAGAACATGATTGGACTATATATGCTGAAGGTGAGATGTATAGTTGTCATTGGGTTAATCCGAGAATTATTCATGGAGGGTTGGTCCTGGTTGCTCAGATAATAATGGTGGCTCAGAAGTACTGCCACCAGGTAATTTATTAAAAGTTCAGTTTTTTTTTTTTTACTCGGGCAACGCCGGGTATATCTGCTTCTAAGTGTGTGCGTGTGTATACATGTATCTTCTTCTTCTTCTTCCATCCTTAGCCATCAACCGGCAAAGCAGTATGTGGCCAGTACGCCTAGTGGCGTCTTAGGGCAACAACAAATTGATCGATCTATCGCTGTTTCCACCACGCCTATTGGCGTCTTTGTGGAACAAAAACAGACCAAACAATCTATCATTGTTTCCGTAATCAGATTGGTTGGCAAGCAGGTGATCAGCCCACTGTGCCAGTATACATGTATGTATGTGTTTATATACATATGACGAATGTATATATACAGGCACACATAAACACTCCATTCAAGTATCTATCACAGCATACTGACATACACACACATACACAACATAAACAGGTCTTTCAAGTATCTATCACAGCACATTGACATACCCATGGACACAACTCAACCAACTATTTATTACATCACATCGACATACTCACATGGACACAACTCAACCAACTATTTATTACATCACATCGACATACTCACATGGACACAACTCAACCAACTATTTATTACATCACATCGACATACTCACATGGACACAACTCAACCAACTATTTATTACAGCACATCGACATACTCACATGGACAAAACTCAACCAACTATTTATTACAGCACACTGACATAAACCTGGACAAAAGTCAACCAACAATTTATTACATCACATCGACATACTCACGTGGACAAAACATAACCAACTATTTATTACATCACATCGACATACTCACATGGACAAAACTCAACCAACTATTTATTACAGCACACTGACATACTCACATGGGCAAAACATAACCAACTATTTATTACATCACATCGACATACTCACATGGACACAACTCAACCAACTATTTATTACATCACATCGACATACTCACATGGACAAAAGTCAACCAACTATTTATTACAGCACACTGACATAAACCTGGACAAAAGTCAACCAACTATTTATTACATCACATCGACATACTCACTTGGACACAACTCAACCAACTATTTATTACATCACATCGACATACTCACATGGACAAAACTCAACCAAATATTTATTACAGCACACTGACATAAACCTGGACAAAAGTCAACCAACAATTTATTACATCACATCGACATACTCACGTGGACAAAACATAACCAACTATTTATTACATCACATCGACATACTCACATGGACAAAACTCAACCAACTATTTATTACAGCACACTGACATACTCACATGGGCAAAACATAACCAACTATTTATTACATCACATCGACATACTCACATGGACACAACTCAACCAACTATTTATTACATCACATCGACATACTCACATGGACAAAAGTCAACCAACTATTTATTACATCACATCGACATACTCACATGGACAAAACATAACCAACTATTTATCACAGCACACTGACATAAACCTGGACAAAAGTCAACCAACTATTTATTACATCACACCGACATACTCACATGGACAAAACATAACCAACTATTTATCGCAGCACACTGACCCACACGTGGACAAAAGTCATCCAAGTATCTATCAAAGTAAGCTGACATTTCTGACAAACAAAATACGTTTTTGAACCATTCTTTAAACAATAATTGAAAGATAGGTTTTCCTATCTCCCCCCACCTCAAACAATGGTTGTGCAGTATACTGTATCTAGGTTTTCCTATCTCCCCCCACCTCAAACAATGGTTGCGCTGTATATCTAGGCTTTCCTATCTCCCCCCACCTCAAACAATGGTTGTGCTGTATATCTTAGTTTTCTCTTCAAGCCATTTTTCTCTGCTCCGGCGGCTGTGCCAGTCTCTAGTCTCTTCTTTCCGACTACAGTTCTCAGCACTTCCGGCCTCATTTCCGTCTGGTGAAGTGTCCCGAGTCGCAGACATTGTCGTCGGGTGCTCCTTTGTCACACTCTTTCACTTTTAATCCCTCCCTGTCCCCGAAATTCTGTCGACCTCCCTGGGGCCGGGTGAAGTGTATGAATCATCTTCCCTTTCTTAGAAGATTCCAGACTGAAACAAAGCCGGGCCATTAATCATCTGCAGGCCATCTTATTTGGTCATCAGGTTTAAGGCAAAGCTTTCATACTGTCTCCATGTTGTCTGCTAAACTGCCCCGTCCCGTCTTGTTCATGATGGGGACGCCGCCTGGCCACGGATTCAGGAACACTAAAACATACATTATAAAGATATTTCTTCAAGAACCTGCGCACGACAGTGTTAGTATTAACTCTTGCAGGCGTCAAGATGACTATGAAAAAAAGTAAGTGAAAAACTACAAAGGCAGAAAACAGAACTACTGTACATCAAACAGAAACGACAGAGGAAAGTAGTAGAACTGTGGATGAGCAAAGAGAAAGGACTGAAATAAAAACACATGGTTGGGGGGGAAGAGGAGAGATGGGCGAGGATTATACCAATAAAATGAGGTGGAGAAAGTAATTGGGTCGCAAGAACGCGAGAATGGAGTAAAAGAAGGAGGTGTAAAACATCATAAGTTAGAGTAAAGGTTACCATTGTAAGTGTCTAGGTTTTATGCATGTAGCAACAGGCGACTAAGGTGAGGTTGTGCCCAGGACACCACCACCACTGAAAACATACTTGTAAGATCACTTTAGGGCAGACGTTCTGCACACACGCGCTACAGTACAAGTGGCTACTGCTCTGTAAGAAGGTAGCATGAAATGAAAAAAAGAAAAAAAAATACAGCAACACACAAATAGTAATACGTCTTACAAAGAGAAAGGACAAGAAAAACCTACGTTGCGGCCACAAGGCCTTCGTCAGGGACAGACACACAAGAGACAGGAGGGAAAGAAAGTGAGAATTAAGTAGAGAACATGAAACTATAAAAATAAGAGAAACAAACACTCCCTTATGTCCAGTCACATGTTGGAGCAAAGATGGCTGCCACTAAACCAGAAATCCAAGAAGCACAATTTAAACAAGACAGAGAAAATGAATCATCCCTTAATAACCTAAACTAGACCAAAATATCCTTTATATTTGGACATGCACCCTAATATAACCGACGGACCGTGTGTCTAGGTTGAACGGGCGCGCCTCGCCAAAACTCTTATTTGAAAACAAAACGAAAGAAAGAGATCC
Organism: Oreohelix idahoensis; assembly: GCA_024509875.1. NCBI lineage: Eukaryota > Metazoa > Mollusca > Gastropoda > Stylommatophora > Oreohelicidae > Oreohelix > Oreohelix idahoensis. The sequence continues at coordinate 90,332 of JAMPIV010018521.1, forward strand.
AAGCTGTGCAAAGGAACAAAACAAAAAATTATACGGGACGTTTAGGGGAGACCCTTTCTTCAGCAAAGTAATAAACATCAAAACATCAGGGTCAGAAAAGACATGTGTAAATATAGATACGTGTATAACGATACAAAATAGATGATCGTAGATAGAGTAAAGTAGAGAAGTGGCAGGTTGAACGATAGTAGGTCATCTAAGTCTTACTAGGACAAAGATAGGTCTTACGTCACGACCGCAAGCTCTTCGTCACGGACAGACAAAAACAGCAGAAAAAAAAATATATATATATATATATATATATATATATATATATATATATATATATACACACATACAACTAGAGGCCCTTGACCATATATATATATATGGTTTTTTTTTTTTTTTATAAAATAAATACACACACATTTAAACATACACCTAGAGGCTTCCTTGCCAGTTACGGTCTTTGCACTGGGCTTATCTGTAAAAACTGTCCAGAATTTTCTTTTTTTTTTTTCCAAACATAAAATAAAGCTTTCCTTCCTCTCAGCAAAGCAGAAATTGCTTGTTTCCAATGGGGAATTATCTCTTGTGCACAACATCTTTCAAACATGCCCCATATCTGTGGGCCCAATGTATGTAACAGTCTTCTGTAAACCCATATCTCTGTGGCGTATGGTGCTTCCCCTACTTGTTTACTAATTGTCCCTAACTGACTTCCGTATGTCAAGATTGGTCCTATATAACTATGACGAACTCTCTTTCTTGTTTCCACCCAACAAAAGGTTGTTGTATAAAATGCTTTTCATTTTAAATAGAATACTGCTTTTACTTGGTATATTCTACTCACCACTTGTGAAATACAACATCCATCAGATTTAATTAATGTGCCCAGTCATTTGAATCTATGGAGCTGTTTTAATATGGTTCCATTGACTTGGAAAAGGCATTCCAGAGAAGTCATTTTCTTGGAGATGACTATAGCTTCTATCTTTTTTGTTGCTATTAAAGGTAAAGGTAAAGGAACCCGTTACACGCCCATTGAGGCATATTGGGAATATGGTGTTAGGCCCATATTATCTTGACCGTCGGCACACGAGGGGTGATGTATTGCTATTAAGGTTAAGGCATTTATTTTAACTTTCAGTCACTTCGCCATTAAAAGTGTCTCATCGGTGTATCTCAAGAAGTTAATTATATTATGTCCACCCACTGATATTTCTGGAATATCCTCTATGGATTTCTTTTTTTTTTCATTGTGCACATTCAACACATCTGGTGACAGCACACATCCCTGCGTAAGACTTTTTTTAAAAAAACCTGCAGAAGTGTTCTTATTTGGCTGCTAATTCTTACAGCAGCAGTTTGTTGCCAGCACATATTCTTTATTATTCTCAAGCCCTTACCATAGATGTTTATGTTTGATAACAATTTGATAATTTACTCGTGATTCACTTTGTCAACTGAATTAGTGTAGTCTACAAAATTCAAAATATAGATCTCTTTTTACTTCTGTGGTCCTCTCTATTATTTTCTTATAATAAATTGACCGTTGTAATTTGTACCTTGACCTTGTACAAAATGGCGTTGTTCATGACTAATTGTTGTTATGTCTTGTCTGTACTACATTTCTAGTCTGTGCCAAGCTTCTTATTTCCTTATTTAACCTGCCGTTTGCTTATCTGTCAGTCTTGCTTAGTTTTCGGTCCTACATCCATCAGTCGTAAAATTTCAAGTCGCACCCATTTCTTCTTTGCAGTCCCCTTTTCCCTGATATGCTTGACTTTATCTGCAGTTTCGGGAAATGTCCCTTTTACCGTGCTGTAAACACTCATATTTACATCGACCTTTTTGCATGCCAGTGCATTTTAAATGTGTGTATTCCCTGCATACATGTATTAAATGAATACCTTTTGTTTCACGTACAGAGTACAAAGCATACTTTAATTTGTATGCCTAATGACAATCCGCTTTCTAAAGCGGACTACGTCATAATTGCACAACAACAACATTAATATTAGCAATATAAATTCTTAAATATTGTTTTTATAATTTTATATTCCAAAATTACTGGCTTAATTTGTAAAAGCTGTGTTGTAAAAGTAAGAAAATTTTATATTATAAATCACATACAATTTTCAATTGTATAATAAGCTGCTAACTTCCCTTTAAAATGAAAAATTATCATAAAATGACTTCCCTTGGCGCTCAACGTTGCTGGCTTAATTACAACGTTGCGTATTTAATTTTTGGACTTCTTGAGGGCATCATATGTTAAGATCTATCAGCACATGCCAAATGTCAGACTTGTAGGTTGCCTAGAAGTGGTCAAACAATTTAGTGCGGACAGATGGACAGACAGTATGCTTCTATTATATACATACACACACACACACATACACACACAGTAAAGCAAAGATTAAACAAAAAATGTTGAGAAAAAAATTTGTAAAGGCATAAATCACGTAACTGAAATCATGACCTTTCAGCTGCCCAAGTTGGCCTAGGCCTTGAACAAACGTATGTCAAGTTATTCCTGTCCCGTGCCATCAGCTCACCGTCTTTTCATAAGTTCATCACTTTTATTTCTTTCTTCATGTCTCTTGTGTTTGTTTTGTAGGTCTTCCTCTATCTCTCTTACTCTGGAGATTCCAGAACAAGGAATGCATTGTCATGCTATTAACAAGTTTCCACAATGTATGTCATATCCATGACAAATCCTCAATGTATGCATGAAATGATTCCTCAATGTATTTTATTTGGGTCAATGAAATATGAAATCAAACAAATACTCTTCTTTGTTAAACCATAAACAAATCAAAAGACTCATGAAACATCACTGAACTACTCAAGACAGTTTTTTAAAAAAGCCCTGTTTCCCTGAAACATGTATACTAATCCCTGGTCTAAAATTGTACTTCTCAGCCGCTAAAAACACAAGCTTTACAGCCATAATTCAAACATTATATGACTATATGTGAAATATTTACTACAAACAGAAACAGACAAGTTTGTCTTCGACTTACAAACGTCATTCAAGGACAAATAGAGGCTTTAAAAAAACAATGTATACTTAAAAATATAATTTCAATCTGAGACGTGAAAATGCGAATGCAAAGATTAACGAAGTACAAACGTTGAAATAAAAACACGGTTTTATGAACACATGACAATGAGAACCGCCTGGCGATAGGTCTGGGTTGTTCCACACAACAAGAGATAGCTGTATGGCAAAACAGATCCTTATACACTGGACAGTCTCCAGGGACGGTGCGCTGCAGGCTGGTTCTGGCAGTCTCTAACGACACTGGACGATGTATACGATGATGATGGTGATGAGGGCGCTCTATGTACAATGAGCGGAAGTGAAGACCTGAGTAATGAATAAGCAATTTTCTCTTTATGGACAATATGTGCCAGTACAAGAATAACAAACTTTGGAACATCAACACAACATCAGGAGTGAGGGAGGGAGAGATAGAGAGAGACAGACAGACAGACAGACAGACAGACAGACAGACAGACAGACAGACAGACAGACAGACAGACAGACAGACAGACAGACAGACAGACAGACAGAATTTATAATGTTGCAGTTCTCAACATCAGCATGAAAAAAAAATGTCTACAATATTTTTTCTACTTCAAATCCTTTTTTTTCTTTCTGCATAACGTGTGATGGAAATCAAAATGGCTGCCATTTCGGACACGGCTATGAGCAGCTGCAAGTTCTCATTATGAATGGCTGATAGGTGGATGTGTGCTGGAGGAAATTTTTAAAAAACAAGCCGAACACGAAATGACATGAGCGGTGTGAGGACTAGATGAGACATGGACGGAGATGAAGAAAGAAAAGATAACAAATGACGAGAAGGGGAAAGAAACGACAGGCCAAAGTAGAAGGGGAGTGAGAAGGTATACAAGTGAAGAATGACAGGAATGAGAAAAATAACGAGAGACATTAGAGACAGACACAAGCAATGGAGTGGATAAATCTAACAGATACAGACATGAGGAGAACTAACAGATACAGACATGAGGAGAACTAACAGATACAGACATGAGGAGAACTATCAGATACAGACATGAGGAGAACTAACAGATACAGACATGAGGAGAACTATCAGATACAGACATGAGGAGAACTAACAGATACAGACATGAGGAGAACTATCAGATACAGACATGAGGAGAACTAACAGATACAGACATGAGGAGAACTAACAGATACAGACATGAGGAGAACTAACAGATACAGACATGAGGAGAACTAACAGATACAGACATGAGGAGAACTAACAGATACAGACATGAGAACTATCAGATACAGACATGAGGAGAACTAACAGATACAGACATGAGGAGAACTATCAGATACAGACATGAGGAGAACTAACAGATACAGACATGAGGAGAACTATCAGATACAGACATGAGGAGAACTAACAGATACAGACATGAGGAGAACTAACAGATACAGACATGAGGAGAACTAACAGATACAGACATGAGGAGAACTAACAGATACAGACATGAGGAGAACTAACAGATACAGACATGAGGAGAACTAACAGATACAGACATGAGCAGAACTATCAGATACAGACATGAGAACTATCAGATACAGACATGAGGAGAACTAACAGATACAGTATGAAGACGTGAGAAATGAAATACTGGACATGGGAAACATTACAAATGAGAGGTACAGAATAAATGACAATTGACATAGAAAAGATACAGACATGAGGAGAACTAACATATACAGTATGAAGACGTGAGAAATGAAATACTGGACATGGGAAACATTACAACTGAGAGGTACAGAATAAATGAGAATTGACATAGAAAAGATACAGACATGAGGAGAACTAACAGATACAGTATGAAGACGTGAGAAATGAAATACTGGACATGGGAAACATTACAACTGATAGGTACAGAATAAATGAGAATTGACATAGAAAAGATACAGACATGAGGAGAACTAACAGATACAGTATGAAGACGTGAGAAATGAAATACTGGACATGGGAAACATTACAACTGAGAGGTACAGAATAAATGAGAATTGACATAGAAAAGATACAGACATGAGGAGAACTAACAGATACAGTATGAAGACGTGAGAAATGAAATACTGGACATGGGAAACATTACAACTGATAGGTACAGAATAAATGAGAATTGACATAGAAAAGATACAGACATGAGGAGAACTAACATATACAGTATGAAGACGTGAGAAATGAAATACTGGACATGGGAAACATTACAACTGAGAGGTACAGAATAAATGAGAATTGACATAGAAAAGATACAGACATGAGGAGAACTAACAGATACAGTATGAAGACGTGAGAAATGAAATACTGGACATGGGAAACATTACAAATGAGAGGTACAGAATAAATGAGAATTGACATAGAAAAGATACAGACATGAGGAGAACTAACAGATACAGTATGAAGACGTGAGAAATGAAATACTGGACATGGGAAACATTACAAATGAGAGGTACAGAATAAATGAGAATTGACATAGAAAAGATACAGACATGAGGAGAACTAACATATACAGTATGAACTTAACATATGGAGAACTAAAAGACGACAAGAGGGAAACATAACAGATACATATGAAGAACTAACGTGAGAAATGAAATACTGGACATGGGAAACATTACAACTGAGAGGTACAGACATGTTGGAATAAATGAGAAATTGACATAGAAAAGATACACAGACATGAGGAGAACTAACAGATACAGACATGAAGACGTGAGAAATGAAAATACTGGACATGGGAAAACATTACAACATGAGAGATGTACAGAAATAAATGAGAATTGACATAGAAAACGATACAGACATGAGGAGAAAAAGAATATACAGTATGAAACATCAGATACAGTGACAACTGAAAAACTGGGACATGAGGAGAAACATTACAGACTGAGGAGAACTAACAGAATACAAGATTGAGAATTGAACTAAGAAAAGATAACAGACATGAGGAGAGAACTAACAGATACAGACATGAAGGACGTGAAAATCAAATACAGACATGGGAGAACATTACAATGAGAGAGTACAGAATAAATGAGAATTGACATAGTAACAGATACAGACATGAGGAGAACTAACAGATACAGTATGAAGAACGTGAGGAAATGAACATACATGTGGACATGGGAAAACATTACAGATACAAATGAGAGGTACAGAATAAATGAGAATAATGAGACATTGATGAAGAAAACAAGATACAGGACATGAGAGGAGAACTAACAAATACAGTAAGAAGAGAAAAATGAGACATGAGAGAAACTAAATAGTATGGACGTGAGAAAATGGAAATTACTGGAACATGGAAACATTACAACTGAGGAGGCACAGAATAAATGAGAATTGACATAGAAAAGATACAGACATGAGGAGAACTAACATATACAGTATGAAGACGTGAGAAATGAAATACTGGACATGGGAAACATTACAACTGAGAGGTACAGAATAAATGAGAATTGACATAGAAAAGATACAGACATGAGGAGAACTAACAGATACAGTATGAAGACGTGAGAAATGAAATACTGGACATGGAAACATTACAACTGAGAGGCACAGAATAAATGACAATTGACATAGAAAAGATACAGACATGAGGAGAAGTAACATATACAGCATGAAGACGTGAGAAATGAAATACTGGACATGGGAAACATTACAACTGAGAGGCACAGAATAAATAATGAGAAGTGACAAACAAAGGATGAACAAGTGATAGAAGGAAAATCTCCGCTTTTTTTTTGTTCTGTCAGGGATGTGTAGTCCTCTTATGGATATTTCGTTTATTCGGGATAATACCTCTAGTGTATTTGCACATGCCGGGAGGCATAATATTTCTGTATTTCTTGAAAGCAAGGTAAATTAACATTTTCATTAACTCTATCGATTTTTTGGTCGTGAACGATTTCTGGTTCATAGCCTGTCTTCGAAAGTCGTCGTCACGAGATGTTTTCCTAGCTCACATGTCGCTGTATTGTGCTGCATCGGTTGATGCAGGTTCCAAGGACCATTACTTGCTACTTTGTTAAATGAACTAGGTTTGAAAAACCTTTATTATCTAGAGGATATTTTTGAGGACATTATTTATACTTCGGCAGACGTGTCTGTCTTGCTGAAGTCAGACTAAGGAGAGTGAACTGATCTCATATATCTGGTTATCTCCTGGCTGTTATAGAAAGGGATGGAGTTTTTCACCTGACTACATTTACAGCACTTTGAAATATAACATGCATCTGACTCATCATTGTAATGCTGTCTACCGTCTATTGCTGTATTGAATGTTGCTGTGAAAATGACTGTTTGATGTGCCTACATATTCGCGTAACCATTTTGTCACTGTGGCGTCCACAATAAATAATGAAGAAAAACGTCAACGGCTGTTACAAGAATCATTGACTTTATACGTCGTGAGTTTACTGACGTCCTATGTGGATTGCCCTGTTATTTTTGTATGAACATTGTTTTGACTGAACACATCTGCACACCACACAAAACCAGACATGCGGATACCATCCATCATCATATGGCATCACGCATCAGGGACCTAAACGCGAAAATAGGAACAGACAACACGGGCTTTGAATAAATCATGGGAAAGCATGGATTAAGTATGATGAACGAGAATGGGGAACTGTTAACTAACTTCTGTGCTTCAAATCAACTAGATATAGGAGGAAGCATATTTCCACATAAAAGAATACATAAAGCAACATGGATATCACCAGACCACAGAACCGAGAATCAGATTGATCACATATGCATAAGTAAGAAGTTTAGGTCATCATTGCATGATGTACGAACGAACGAACGAACGAACTTTATTTTCAAAGGGTTAAGAATTGGGCACGCAGGCCCGTCTGACATTCTGCCCTTCCTCTCTCTCTCATCATGTATACTAATATCCTTTCATCCTCACATTTACTTTAAGCATTATTAAGGCATTTATCATTATAAAAGTAATATTACATTTGCAATAATCATCATAATTAAAGTGTTTTTAAAATAAAATAAAATAATTATTTAAAAAAAAAATTAATAGTAATAATGAATTTGAAAAATAAATAAATAAAAAATAAATAAATAAATTTAAAAAAAAAATAAAAGAAAAAAAAAGAATCGAATTCTTCGTACTGTAAATTAGTGATTTGAGACATATTCAGAGGTATGTTATGAGAACTTGTAAAATGTTCATACGGTGTTCAACTGAATGACTCAGGGACTTTTTTTTTTCTTTTTTTTTTTTTTTTTAGGTTCATCAAGATGAGGTGGGTAGACAGTTACTTTCCATTTTCCTTTCCATTTCCTTTGCGTCCCAAACTCAAGACCAGAATCAGACTAGGTAGATAGTTAGATAGACATATACGAAAGCAATTAATTTGCCAAGGGTTGAAAATCGGACACAGTCCCCTCTTGCATTCTTCCATCCTCTTGCTCATCTTTTATTACTGTTACTCAACATTCTCCAGCGTACTGAAAGTATTAATTTAAGGACAGTGCAACATTACAAGGAAGTATAACAGCACACATTAACAGTAAAAGTATGTAGAGGAGCAGATGTGGTATCAGAACACCATCTTCTGTTGGCTAAAACAAAATTAAAACTCAAGAAATTCACAACAGTATATAGCTATAGACAACAGTATAATGTGGGATATCTAAGAAATCAGGAAATAAGAGAACGTTTTTCAATCACAGTATCCAATAAATACCAAGTACTCCAACAGCTGGTAGATGAAGCAGATACGGAAGACCACCGGCAGCAAGTAAAAAAAATATATGGAACGAGACATGTGAAGAAGTACTGAGAAAAAGAGAACATCAGCACAAAGCATGGATAACAACAGAAACCATTAGCAAGATAGAAGACAGGAAAAACAAGAAAGCAGATTTAAACAGAAGCAAATCCAGAAGCTCCAAAGCCAAGGCTCATGAAGTGTACATAGAAGCAAACAAAGAAGTAAGAAGAAGCATCAAAAGAGACAAGAGGAAGTATATTGAAGAGTTGGCAAAGGAAGCTGCAGCCAAAGGAAATATGAGGGGCCTGTACAACAACACAAAGAAGTAACAGGGAAATATAAGCAAGCAAATGGCTTTATAAAAGATAAGAATGGAAAATTGCTTAGTAATATTTATGGCGCCCCCTCAGATTGGGCGAAAAGAAGCTCAAACAACAACAAGCCGAAGAGAGAAGAAAACGTCGAATAGAGCATCAGGAAAATAAGCAGCTGATGGATGTCACCTCAGGGTAGCATTCCCATAGTCAGTTATGACTGAAGGGGCTATTATTATTATTATTATTATTAATATGCAAGAACAAATGAAGAGGTGGACAGAACATTTTGAGGAACTTCTCAATAGACCAGCCCCAATTAATCCCCCTGACATTCAGCCAGCAAAAGAGGAGCTACAAATCAAATGTGAACGACCAAATAGAGAAGAAATAAAGAAAGCCATAAAGCTTCTGAAAGATGGAAAAGCAGCTGGTCCAGATGGCATTCCAGCAGAGGCCATCAAAACAGATTTTGATACCTCTACACAGATATTATACAAACTACTTGGCAAAGTCTGGAAGAGTGAGGAAATACCAGCAGAATGGAAGGAAGGTTATCTGGTCAAGTTGCCTAAGAAGGGAAATTTACAAGAGTGCACAAATTATAGAGGAATAATGTTACTATCAGTGCCAGGAAAAGTATTAAACAGAATCATCCTTGAGAGATTAAAAGAGTCCATAGATAAGCAACTGAGAGATGAACAAGCAGGCTTTCGACAAAACAGATCCTGTACAGACCAGATAGCTACATTGAGAATAATAGTTGAACAAAGTCTGGAATGGAATTCACCGCTTTACATCGGATTTGTGGACTATGAAAAGGCATTTGACAGTGTAGATAGAGAATCACTCTGGAAATTGATGAGGCATTATGGAGTTCCCATGAAGATCATTATCTTAATAAAGAAGACCTATGAAGACATGACATGCAGAGTTCTTCATGAAGGACAACTTACAGAACCGTTTAGGATTATAACGGGAGTGAGACAGTGATGCCTCTTGACTCCATTTCTTTTCTTACTAGCAATAGATTGGGTTATAAAAACATCGACATCACACAACAGAAATGGAATCCAGTGGAATCTGACTAAACAGCTTGATGATCTGGATTTTGCAGATGACTTGGCTCTTCTGTCCCATAACCATAATCAGATGCAAGACAAAATGAATATACTCGATGACAGGTCACAATAAGTGGGCCTGAAAATAAACACAGGGAAAAGACAAAGATTATGAGAATAAATGCAAGAAATGATAACAAGGTTGAACTTGAAGAAACACCACTAAAAGATGTTGAATCGTACACATATCTTGGAAGTAATATAGACAAAGTTAGAGGGACAGACAGTGATATCAAAATAAGAATACAAAAAGCAAGAGGAGCTTTCATTGCAATGGGAAACATATGGAGAACAAGAGAAATCAAGTCCAACACGAAAATAAGAATCTTCAACTCAAATGTGAAGTCATTCCTATTGTATGGCTCTGAGACATGGAGAACAACAAAAACAACAACCAAAAAGCTACAGACTTTTATAAACGGGTGCTTGTGTAGAATAGAAGGACTGAAATGGTATGACAAAGTCACAAATGTGGAATTGATGACAAGAACCAGACAAGTGCCAGTGGAACAAGAATTGAGAAGAAGACGCTGGCGATGGATAGGACACACATTGAGGAAACCTATTGATAGCATTACAAGGCAGTCCTTGTTCTGGAATCCCCAGGGAAAGAGGCAGAGGTAGACCAAAAAACACACGGAGAAGAGAGCTGGATACAGAGGTGAAAATGATGAGGAAAACATGGAAAGGTGGAAAGAACTTGAGCGGATGGCACATGACAGGAGGACTTGGCATGTGTTTGTTGAAGGCCTATGCTCCTTGGGGAGCTAAAGGGTATTGATTGATTATTGAGAGAAAGAAAAAGGAAACCAGACTAAGCAGGGAAAGAAGCTGCATGAAGGCAGAAGAATTGCTGGAAGTGGGCATGGTAGCACAAAATATGGAACAAACAAACTTACATGAAATATGAGCTGAACACTTTACTTGTATACAAAGTTGAATCTGCAATGGAAACAAAGTTAGCATTACAATTACATCAACAAGACACAACGGTGACTGCCAAGGTGGGGGATACAACAGCTAACATGTGAAATATCAAGCTGCGTACCTTGGTTGTTCTTCTTTTTTAAATAACTGTTCCTTACGTTTGGTAGCTGCACCTCATTTCTACAAGGGAAATGTGTTATCTAGTGACATCCAGAGATGGATATTGTTTTGTGCACTGAGCAGATGGGCATTTCAGGTACTGTGTGAGTGCTGACAGGAGTTCATGTTTCTCTAATATTGTATTCTAATCTCATGTCAAATAGATTGTCTAGGACCAATGTCCTTTGTTTGTTTGTTTGTTTGCCAGGGGGTCAAGATCACTGTCCGTTCACCCTGGTCCAAAGTCAAACTTTAAGGTACTGCTTGACGTACTGCTAGTATTTTTACGTTGGTCGGTACTGTAAGCTCCTATACAAGATCATGTAATAACGACCACAGTATAATCTCTACACTCTGCAGCCCTAACACTTCAGAACAGCAGTATCTAATGCCACATCAGATACGTTCCTACCCCAACTTGCCACACTTAATTATGTCGACTGTAAGTAATGTCAGCAAAAACATCAGTAACAGAATGAATAAAGCCAGAATAGCCTTCGCCAACCTAAACAACATTTGGAAATCTCAGTACAGCACAAACACTAAATTAAGATTATACGAGAGTTGCGTACTTCTGTACTTTTGTATGGTGCGAGTGATAGAGAGTAACAGAGAAGGACATGTCAAAATTATCCTCTTTCCACACAATCTTCCTAAGGAAAATTCTTCAAAAGAAATTCTGACACCCTCACAAGAACCGCTATACTCTGGACCCCAGAAGGACGCCGAAAGAGAGGCAGACGAAAGACAACCTGGCGTAGAATGGTTGGGTTCAAGATGCAAAGCATGAACCAGAGTTGGGGCACTGCACGAAGGATGGCCACCGACCGAGCCAAGTGGAGACATTTTGTTGCTGCCCTATAAGACGCCACTAGGCGTGATGGCCACTGAATGCTCTGCCTAATTTCACAAGAAGGATTCTAAACTGTACTGACATACATTAAAAACCAATGATATTGTAAAATAGATTCACTATTATTGGTGAATATACCCAGACCGTAAGGTCTTTTATGTTTGGTCATGTGCCCTAATATAACCAACGACCCTGTATACGTTAGACGAGCCGTGCCTCATCAAAACGAGGCAAAAATTTTTTTTTTTTAAATACGCCCACTGATTTGGGCATGCACCTTAGTCGACGGACTATGGGTCTACGTTGAACGTGCTGCGCCTCGCCAAAGGAGGAAAATGATATATATATTTATTTATTTATTGTCTTCAGAGTGTGAAGGAACTGTAGTTCTAACCAGACCGAAGCCAGTCTGGAGAGACAAAATCTAACTCATAAAACTAAGATTAAACTAATGCAGACATCGATCGTCTATGTATTTTCGTACGCGTGTCAAACTTGGATATTAAACGCCGAACAAGAACAACAAATACAGCGGAAATAAAAGGTAAAAATACAGTTTAAATTATATCAACGGTACACTTTTAGATTGAAATCTATTGAGATGGTCAGCATGTTGTAATTTATCCGACACAGTTCCTCAGCTCTTTGGAACCAACTGGAATGCCACTGCACAACTTAATTTAAAAAATCGGCGCACCGATAATGTTGCTGCGAAATCTTGATCCACCTAAACTGTGTAATGGAACCAGATTATGTGTTAAGAACCTCATGCCGAACGTGATAGAAGCAACAATATTAACAGGTTGTGCCAGAGGAAAAGATGCATTCATTCCACGCATTTCATCTACTGACATGCCTTTTGATTGTAAGCAACTACAATAACCTGTGCGACTTGCATTTGCAAAGTCAATAAACAAGGCCCAAGGCCAGTCACTTAAGGTAGCAGGCATTAACATAGAAAATCTGTGCTTTCCACGTGGACATCTACATGTTGCTTGCACACCAAGAAATTTATTCATTTTTGCCCCAGAAGGCAACACCAAAACTATTTGTTTATCAAAAAGCACTGGAATAATGTTAGCAATAATAAATGCAGAAAAAAAAACGATACGTAAATATGACACGATGTCGTCAAATATATTAAATGTAACATATGTGAATGAAAAGAACACAAAGAATATAAATTTATAAAAAATGAGTTGTGATTTTTACATGTTCAGAAACTGGTACTTACAGCTGTATGTTATAAAAGATACTGGTTACATCATTATGTCGTTTAAAATGTGAATAAACATCATCTGAAACATATATGTCACCTAACATTTGACATGAGAAACACTACTGAGCCACCCAGTCATATTAGAAACAATTGAGGGGGGGGGGGGGGGGGGCCCCGGGATCTAGTACTTCACCAGTCACAAGCTAAAACAATTCGTCCACTACTCTAGGAAGTCGAAGAAGGCCTCCTGTAAGATAGAAGGCTCCAAACTCCCTACAGCGACGGCACAATGTAAACTGTAAAAGTTCGCCTGAAAAATGAAAAAAATTTCCGCTGCAAGTGTTTATATACAGGCATTACAGTGGGACCTTTTCTCGTGCGTGGTTCAGGCGTAACTGTCATATACACCATACTTTTCTCTGTCAGCACATGATAATAGCCCTTCTGGTAAATAGAACAGGGATGGGAGAAGAAAGTCAAGTTCAGGAAGCAGACGTCGATTATAAGTTTTCCACTCCCAGCGTATATTATTTCGAGACTTCCTTCACACACTAGTCACATATAAATAACAGGTCCCTGGGGCATTATTAAGTAATCTTCAAAGACGTGATGACGATTTCAACATTTAATTACAGTGATTTAGTCAAACACTCCAGAAAAGGTAACACAAAGCTCTGCTAAAGTACACGATGGCGCAATCTGACTGCGCCAGTGGCTGCTGGCAGATATGATAACAACAAATTTCCCACGAACTGGAAATAAAAATACAGCATACTGCTTTATTGACGAACAGAATGGATGAACAGAAATGAATAACATAACCGCAATAAGCGTGTTTAACAGTGATAACATTCAAACTAGATTTTATGAAGTGTTGCGTTATCATATAAAACATTGATCCGCATGTATCGTTAGATCAGGTCCTCTCAAACCTGCACAATAAAACACAACGATTAGGTAAAAAGACAGAAAAGCAGAAAAGGACACGAGCATAACGAAATGAGAGAGAGAGAGAGAGAGAGAGAGAGAGAGAGAGAGAGAGAGAGAGAGAGAACGAACGAACGAACGAACTTTATTTTCAAAGGGTTAAGAATTGGGCACGCAGGCCCGTCTGACATTCTGCCCTTCCTCTCTCTCTCATCATGTATACTAATATCCTTTCATCCTCACATTTACTTTAAGCATTATTAAGGCATTTATCATTATAAAAGTAATATTAAATTTGCAATAATCATCATAATTAAAGTGTTTTTAAAATAAAATAAAAATAATAAAAAAAAAAAATAATAATAATGAATTTGAAAAAAAATAAAATAAAATAAAAAAAATAAATAAATAAATAAATAAAATAAAAATTAACAAAAATAAAATAAAATAAAACAACAACAAAAAACAATAACAACAAGACATAAGAATCGAATTCTTCGTACTGTAAATTAGTGATATGAGACATATTCAGAGGTATGTTATGAGAACTTGTAAAATGTTCATACGGTGTTCAACTGAATGATTCAGTGACTTTTTTTTTTTTTTTAGGTTCATCAAGATGAGGTGGGTAAACAATTACTTTCCTCGCTGTCTTTGCGTCCCAAACTCAAGACCAGAATCAGACAAGATCGATAGTTAGATAGACATATATGAAAGCAATTAATCTGCCAAAGGTTGAAAATCGGACACAGTCCCCTCTTGCATTCTTCCTTCCTACTGGGACCCAAAGATGCAGCAATAGAGAATGCAGTCAGCGACCCATAGCTTGACTGCTTGCATCAGGATCAGCGAACCAGAGCTGGTCAAGACCCTACTCCACCTCCACGTGGTGGTCCTGGAAACAGATTGCATCACTGCAGTCTGGCTGAGCGAGTAGGGATCGCAGTGGGAAGGCAAACCCGGTCCCAAAAAATGCCGTGCAGAAGTCGGATGTGTCGACCGAAAGGTGCAGATATCACAGCTTAGGCGTAAACAGACACAACGCAACCACCGTCCTTTTCAGGACGAACGAGGAAGAAGAAGAAGAATCTTTTATTACTGTTACTCAAACATTCTCCAGCGTACTGAAAGTATTAATTTAAGGGCAGTGCAACATTACAAGGAAGTATAACAGCATACATTAACAGTACCTGATCATAAAATTAAGAATATAAGTTATTAAGAATATAATATTAAGAATAAGTATATTGTAATGAAAACTAGATCACCAGAGCCTCCATACAGTATATTAGATAAAAGTACAACACAATCAGTTAGGGTGGCATATAATCAGCACTCATAAAGTATTTGAACAGTATACGATTGTATGAGTAAGGACTGTGCGTGTTTTTCAGGTCATTGGGAAGATTGTTCCAAAGATGAGCAGCTGAGTAAGCCAAACTAGTTTTAAATAAGGTCAAGCCTGGGCTTGGGTACCTGTAATTTGTTTAAGCGCTGACTACGTCTGTCATTGTATTTTAAAAGCGGCCAAAGATACGTTGGAGCATTCTGTGACAGGATTTTGTGAATAAATTTCCCTTTGTTAAAGAGGAAGCGCTTCCTGAGGGGTAATATTTGAAGATAATTATATAAATCTATACAATGTGATTGGTGTTTATCAGCAACAAGGCGCATTGCGCGTTTTTGAAGTGAATGGAGCCTTTTTGTGTTGGAGACAGAACAACCATCCCAGATTGTGGAACAATAGTCTAGATGCGTTTGTATATGAGATATGTAGAACATTTTCCTTGCCTCCTCATCCAGGAAATGTTTAATTTTGGCTAATTGGTAAACTTTTTGTGCTGTTAGCTTTGTGAGTGCATGTACATGTGAGTTCCAACTTAGGTGTTGGTCAACAGTGATACCTAGAGTTCTGTGTTCATTTACGTTTTCAATTAGTGATGTTCCAATGAAGAGCTGAAGTGTTGTTTTCTGCAAGTTTTGTAGTTTTTGTCTGGTTGATATTAAAATAAGATTATGTGTATCGTTTTGTAAAGATTGTTCTAGTGTGGTGCAACATTTATCACTAGTATAGACAGTACAGTCATCGGCAAAAAGGTCACATGATGAGTGTTTGAAGTATAGAGGAAGATCATTAATGTATAAGGTAAATAGAAGAGGGCCGAGAATAGAGCCCTGAGGAACACCTGTATGGACAACGGTTGGGTTCGACAAGGAATTATTGTAAGAGACTATTTGTTGTCTGTCTGACAGAAACGATTTAATTAACTTTACCAGCTTAATATTTACTTTCATTGTTTCTAATTTTCTGATTAAAATAAAGTGATCTATCATATCAAATGCTTTTTTGAAGTCTACAAATATTGCTCCACATATATTATCGTTATTGATGTTTAGGTGCCAATTGTCTATCATCTTTGTTAAGAGAGAGAGAGAGAGCGAGCGAGAGAGATTGAGAGATAATCTATGACACGAAGGTATAGCCACACGTGCCCTTCGACAAACATAAAAGAAAACCTTACAACCCGACAGGTCACCAGGGTCAAGCTATGCACGTGAACAAAGGGACGATCACCTCGACAGGATGTCCGTCTGTACACTGACCTGTGCACGTGCGTGCAGCTCCTGCCGACAGAAGGCGGGGACAGAGGACATTCAACTCACAATATGCGCATACTAACTCTCCACCTCACAAGTAGAGTTTCATTCCAGGTGAGAGGAAGACAGATATAGTCGTATTTTAACCCCTGACCTCACTGGCTAATGCTAAATATAAGCAGCTGGACACAATTCCTAAATGAGGAAACCCGATACAAACTGCCAAGTCTTAAAATCTGTGTCACAATAAATGACAGAATAACCAACAAGCCAGGCGTAGTGATACAAGCTGACCGAGCACCAGTACGACTGACACTTGTGATTCGTTTGTATCAGCTAACCAGACTAAAACTATGTGTAAATCTTAATTAAACACACACACACACACACATCTTAATCACATACATACATCTTACACAATCGTACGCCCATATATCTCACTCAATCGCATACATACATCTTACTCACGCATATATACACATCTTACTCAATCACATACATACATCTTACTCAAATGAATACATCCATTTTACTCAATCAAACCAAGATATATTATTCAATCAAATGCACACATCTTAATCACATACATACATCTTACTCAATCACATGCATACATTTTACTCAATCAAACCCAGACATCTTATTCAATCAAACACACACATCTTACAGAACCACACACAAACATATATATATATATATATATCCCAAAAGTCCGTGTACAACTTTAAACTGTAATAAACCTGGATGTAGACATGACAGAAGCACACTATCAACAGCGCATGAAGGCACAATGTATGCATGTTTTAAATTGTAGTGTTTTCAATGTCATCTTCGTTTGTTATTTTAAATGCTGTATTTGACTGAAAATGGCGACAGTAAAAGAAACGGTTAACTATGTGTTGATAAATCAGACTGTATGATATGTGTTTTCAAACGTCCGTTGACATCATGGTGCTTCTATTGCGTGTGCAGATAAAGTTATTCAAGTGAAAAGCTGCCCAAGGACTTTAGGGACACCACATATCTTCCTCTCGTCCCAGCAATGACTGTAAAACTATAGTTAATGGCTCTGTAGTCAGCTGAATCACCTCGGATCATTCGGTAAGAGCTCTCTGTCAGTTTGTCGCCTAAAGATTGTTTAACCCTGCGCAAACATTAAGCCTGAATAGAGCTGAGTTTTGTGGCAATCACTAATATTTAACAACAGGTCTTGGAACATTTGTATTAAATAAATAATATTTCTGGCCCTGTGACGGTATTGCCTCCTCTGCTTTGCAGTAGTGGTCCAACAGTGGCCAAAACTCAAGAGTATCTATTATAGGCTTCAATGGAGTCTATGTGTACACAAGATTACTCTTGGCAGAAATGTAGATAGAAGAGTAGTGAAGCTTCTATCACATGGGAGTCTTCACAAGAAATTCAGGTAAGCGAAAACGATGCTGGCTGTCGCTAAGCACGTTAATTCTGTAACCTGCCGACCACTTTTGTGAAGAATTTAAGCACTTATTTATCAGCTCGTTTAAGCCCCCACCCCTGATTTACTCAGTGGAATAGTATTATTCAAGTATAGCTCTGTTTAGAATGTGTGTAGTAATTGACTGAGACAAACATGCAGTAACTTTAAAATGATTAAATCGAAGTTAAATTTGTAACATTACAAATAACAAAATTTAATAATCACTTTAGTTGTAACAGTTTGAAAATAATTTGAATAGTTATAGCTAAAGAAAAGCTATCAACCTCGTATTTAGGGATTGCGAAAAGGGTTAAGAAGTTCAAGTGGTAGCATATGTTTGAACTTAGCTGCCAATGACGTTTCTGTCTTTTCACACTGATCACTCGTCTCTGGTCAAGGTTGTCGGGTGTAGCTCGTCTCCCAGAAACTTCAAGGAAAGTCAACACAGTGCGTCCTTTGTTTTAAAGCGTAGGCCACTGATCCCGTCTTGTTCCAGAAATAGTACGTTATGCTGGTACCACCAATAAGCCAATCCTGGCTACAGACTTGTCGCACAGATGAATAGAAGAGACGAATCGTTCTCTTACAACACGTGTCTGGGATTTCTTTTAATTTTACAATAGATTGCCCCTTCTGACTCCGTGTTTCTTCAGTTTTCCTAGTTCCGGTGTTCCTTATTAAATGTAGAGATTTTCTGTGCTTTTCTAAGTTTTATCTGGTTCTCCAATAAAAGGTCCGGTTAACAAATAGGAATTATGAATCTAGTTCTTCACTCTGGCGAAGGTCTGATGTTGTCTTGGCGAGCGTGCAAATCCCACAGAGAAATAAATCTGTGAAATTGTCAGCCTATATTCCCTCCAGTGATGTTATGAATCTAATCAGAAAAATCCAATCATTTCAAATCATGCAGATAGGGTGTGATATTTCAAAATATTCCCACGTGAAATTAGGTGCGTGCCTGCAAAGGTCACGTATTACCATATATGGACATCTGATGCCTTGCATACACTCTCACAAACACATTTGTAGACTCATATTGTCTAAAATATAATAAATCCATGATTACTTTTTAACCAAGGACCGGAAGCGATTATATCACATTTGTCTGCCCACCTGTATCACACAGACAGTAATCTCGTTATCTGTCGTATGAGTGCGCAAACTCCGGGTCTTATCGGTGAGTTAAGCCGATAGTGCAGACCGATGCAAGTTTCAGTCTGCCGCGCCTGTAACCACAAATTTGGGTAGCACTCCTTGGATAAACAAGCCAAGCCGCTTGAAAGGATGGTCAGACGGATATTGTGAAAAAAATACAGTCGCTGACCGTCTAATAACCTGGCGTAACTTAACGTCTTCGTGAAGCGTGAATGCGACACAATAAGAATTACTCCCGTGGCAAATACTGCCATAGGGGAGTGGCGTGTTAGAGACTTTCCCCATGCTATGTCCAGCATAAAGAGCGAAATAGTGAAAATACAAATGAAAAGGCCTGATTTATGCCAAATAAAAGCGACGAGTGAGAAAAATGAAGAAAAAGAAAGGATACTGCCGGAGGGCTGAAGGTGTGAGAGATCACACAAAAGAGCATGTTCAGACGTTTTTTTCACAGGCCCCATGAACTTCCTGGGGATCTGTGACAAAACGGGGTGGCCCCTATCGATCTTTGTTTCACTCCGGCAGTATCGGTACATTTGTGGTACTGATTTTTATTATTTGCTCTCAATTGTCGCACTTTTCTTTCTTTCTTCGTTTGTTATTTTTCTGCTAAGTAGCAGATATTTGATTTTATCAAATCATTCGACACTCCCTGTAGGTGATAATAATCACAATTGCTTGGCGCTGCCCAGATTTGTTGGCTATTGGCGCGGCAGATTAACACGTACATCGGCCAGCGCTATCGGCTTAATCACCGATAAGAAATAGATGACAAGATTACTTTAGATAAAAGTAAGATTGCTACATCTCGAACACATGGTCATATGCGATTACCGGTGTGTTCGTAAGTTTGTACACAAGGGCATCGGACATCTTATTACCATATATGGGAGAGTTGACCTCTGCCTTACGTTCAAAAGTATCCGATATTTTGAAATTGCCCCATAACCCGACCTGTTTGAATATGATTGGAGTTTTTTGATAGCTCATAACAAACGAAGGCGTGGGAAGGCAGGGAATATAATCTGATCATTTTCTCAAGCTATTTCACTTGAGAAATCGCTCGCCAAAACATCAGACTGCTACAGTGAAGAATTAGAATTCAGAACTCCTTCTTAAAATACCGGACACCTTTTATTTGAGTATTTATCAGGAAATCTCTAACATTTTAAAAAAGGAAACCGGGACTGAGGAAACTGAAAGACCACACACGAAGTCAGAGAGGGAACTTATTAAATTAACGACACCCCAGACGCGTGTAAGAGGCCGATTCAAGTCTCTTTTATTCATCTGAGCAAACAAGTCTGTGTCAGGATTGGCGTAAGTTGTGATTTACATTTCATATTTTATTACTAACATGTGAACTAACACACACTTATATATATATATATATATATATATATATATATATATATATATATATATATATATATATATATATATATATATATATATATATATATATATATATATTACCATGAGAAGTTTAATGTGTGAAACTCGCTAGTGGATGTCACAGTCAATTGAGGCTGGCAACCTCAGCGTATAGAATGATGATTCATGAACCACCACTGCACGGGCTGGTGATTGCTTTATTGCTAGTTTCGTAAAGAGAACTAACAGCATAAAGTAGTTCCAGGTTCCATATGGAGCAGGGAGGGAAAGATGAAAGAAATGATGTGCATTCTAAGTATAATACTTACATTTTCAAAGCAGTGTAAATGTCCATATAAACATATTCACTTTAAAATTAATGTAAGTTTTCAAGCTTTAAACCAGTGTATATGTGAAAATATTCATTTTAAAGTAATGGAAGTTTCAAACTTTTCAATCAGTGTAAAACATAAATGAAAACATATTCAATTTATATTGTGAACACTTTTCAATCAGTAGAGATGTATATGTAAACCGACTATATCTGTATTATTAACCTTTTCATTTAAATATAAAGTAACTATGAAAGCTATTCTATTTAAATGTAAAGAAAGTTTTATCCCGAGGGATTACATTTAATTCTCATCGAGGGTAAAGTCTGAGTATTTGGGATGGTGGTATGGGAAGATAGGACACGGCTGTTTGCGAGCGACGTTTTAGTTTTTCCTGACCGCGCTATTTATAGCTATCGTGACAGAGGTCACGTGGTCAACTTCCTAACGGGAAAAAAAATGTGGCGGTGTTTACTTTTAATAGGGCTTAATTAATGCTTTTAGGCTACTTTATTATTATAAATACCGGCTTTAATTTTGCGTAAAGCTAGACTAGAAATGTTAGAGTAAATTTTAGAAGAAGAATAAACATTTTATCACAATTGGAACAGAAGATATAATAGTCTGAAATAGTGTAAAATTTACGTTTTTTAAAAAATATTTTGTTATGGTTTGTTTCTAATGCAATTTACACTAAAACGATCACAATCAACATGCATAACGAATTACAGAAATCAAAAGTAGAAAACCTGCAGAAAATGGATATCATAGTTTTGTTTTGGTTTCATGCGTCAAACATTAATTATTGAAACATTAAATTGCAAGTCCACATTTATTACCTTAAAATAACACACCCAATTGTCCCCAAAACATGAGAGCTAACAATTATCTCAATCATACATCACGATGGTCATGTAAAAATGAGTATGGTCATGAGTAAAACGAAATGTTCAATTTAATAAATAAAACATACACCTATTAAATGATTTCCACACTATGTTAATTCTGTCACTCTCACGCAACAACTGCCATAATCTGCTCTAGCCCCAAAATTTCGCTCAATTATCATTCACGCTTCCATTTTTTTTTTAATAGGAGGAATCTGTACATTCACAGATGGAGAAATTTGTAACAAATGAGTTTCCATTATAAATTTTAATTGTGAAGTTATATTTTTAATACCGCTGGCGCGTCTTTCAAAATTCTCTGTTTTCTCTCCTGTGCCCACGTAAGACCTACTGTTTCCTTCATGGCTATTGCTAATTCTTTGGATATTCTAACTCTACTTTCAATGCCTGCTTTCCTGCAAATTTCCTGACGTGACGTTTCTGAACAGCGTTGTAGTTCATGTGCCTGCTGCAGGTCTGGTGAGTCAGTTAATGTTCCAGCAATATGTTTCCTAACAGTGTGGGGAAATTGAGATCGCTTACGTTTTGTTGGCGTTCTGGTGACTGATGTTTCTCTTCTATGTTTAATTAGTTTTTGTAGTACAATAGGCTGTCCTCTGGTTTTGCATTTTATGATATTATTTTTTGCTGTTTCTAGTTTTTTTCTAACAATGGATGTGAATAGGGTTTCTTCCTCTTGTGTTAGTGGTTGTGAAGGTGGCTTAGCAAGTAACTGTTGTACTGTGATGTCGCTTTTGAAGACAGGCGAGGTGGACATACTTGTCGTATGTATAACTGACTTGGTAGGTGTAGATGTGGCAACAAAAACTGGCATACTAGGGTGAGTAGTGTTATCCACCTCCAAATGAATAATGGTATCGCCTTTAATGTGAGATGACTCATCAACCTCCAGCTGAACAATATCATCACTAGTGTGAGCAGGCACATCAACCTCCTGCTGTACAGAGCTATCCTGACTACAGCTAACACTGACTACAGCTAACTGACTGACTACAGCTAACTGACTGACTACAACTAATTGACTGACTACAACTAACTGACTGACTACAACTAACTGACTGACTAGACATGGACAGGTCAGAAAGAACATCACAGGAGATAGAGCAGCTTTTTGTTTTTAAAACACCAAAAGATGTCTTTGCAAAATAATTGCACAGTTGACATTCACTTATAGTTAAATTATGGTCATAGTCTTTCCAGATGTGCTGACTGTTTTTCGATAGTAACTTGGTTGTTTCAAGACACTTCTCATTATGTACAAACAGTTACTTAGAATTCTTTGGCAGCCGTGTGCACAGGATTGTCTACCAAAGAACACTAATGGAACAGTCCTTATCTTACACACAATAAAAAAAGACATTCATATTATAAATACAAGATTAACAAGACTTGAAAAATAGATCAAAGTATGTGGAAGTAATCTATCTATAGCTTTACATGTTTTCTGACGCTCATATACGCCTAGTTAAGTATCATTATAAATGAATGAAAATGCAAAAACAGATGGTGCTTTACTATAACTACTGCTCCGTCAGGCATGTCGTATAAGGCGACTAATGTAGATGGGGATACCAAAGCAACCTCATGTAAAACAAAACAGCTACAGAAACCCCCGCTACCAATGTTGTTGTACCAGCTTCCTGTCCTATATGGCAGCCAGATTCAGTGGTGGTACCATGCTCCATAAGGAGCCAAAAGACAAAATAAAACAATGATATACTGATTCTCCTAGTTTCAGCTTAACCACAATTTATATTGGCCATCTCATCTGTGGCTCATTTTTAAACGCATCTAAAATTATTTTTTTAGACATATATATATATATATATATATATATATATATATATATATATATATATATATATATATATATATATATATATATATATATATATCGAGAGAGAGAGAGAGAGAGAGAGAGAGAGAGCATAAGAGACCTTACACTTTGGTGAAAACCACAGTAAATGGAAACGTTAAAGGCAAATGTTACAAGAAGCCGACAGCCTTATTTGTGAGAAGATAAGTCCAAAAGACTGGCATATAACAGGACATCATGAAGGAAAGAGACATCATTTGGCGAAGACTCGCGTGATCAGATCTGATTCCCACTGCCCATCCGTACCATTAACGACCCTAACATGGCGTCCATCACGCTGCAAGCTACGTCAGTGTACAAAGAGCGGTGTGATGCACGTCACGTAAAAACGGACTTAATTACCACCAACCAACAGTATGGCGAGTGGCACCTTGAAAGCGAGCTCTAATACACACAAGCGTTACACAATTAGTTTACAATGACGGATTCGTTCACGCCTGTCTTTTGTCTCTCTTTCCTCCCAGTCTCACTGCCTGGCTACTATATGGTACCGATAGATTTACTGATGTTATTTTAAGTTAGCCTGACTGGCAAGTTAAACAATAATGGATGTTTTGTTGTCACCATGGTTAACTAAATGAATATGACAGCGCCTACGGTCTGGGTTAGAGACATACCAGAAAGACATTAACAGAGACATACCAG
This sequence comes from Oreohelix idahoensis, assembly GCA_024509875.1. NCBI lineage: Eukaryota > Metazoa > Mollusca > Gastropoda > Stylommatophora > Oreohelicidae > Oreohelix > Oreohelix idahoensis. The sequence goes on from JAMPIV010018521.1 coordinate 114,984, forward strand.
AAAGACATTAACAGAGACATACCAGAAAGACATTAACAGAGACATACCAGAAAGACATTAACAGAGACATACCAGAAAGACATTAACAGAGACATACCAGAAAGACATTAACAGAGACATACCAGAAAGACATTAACAGAGACATACCAGAAAGACATTAACAGAGACATACCAGAAAGACATTAACAGAGACATACCAGAAAGACATTAACAGAGACATACCAGAAAGACATTAACAGAGACATACCAGAAAGACATTAACAGAGACATACCAGAAAGACATTAACAGAGACATACCAGAAAGACATTAACAGAGACATACCAGAAAGACATTAACAGAGACATACCAGAAAGACATTAACAGAGACATACCAGAAAGACATTAACAGAGACATACCAGTAAAAAAAGGACCGAGGACAAGGATAAATAAAGTAGCAACAATTTATCTCCAATAAGTTTAATTTTCCCAACACGTTTGTTTTCCAAAGTGACAGAAATTCGCACTTTCTATCTGTATTTTTTTTTTTTAAATAAGACTTTGCCTCGTTTTGACAACGCGCGTCCCATTCAAATTAGACACAGGGCCCGTCGGTTATACTAGGGCGCACGTCAAAATTTAAAAGACCTCGTGGTCTAAAGTCGATTAGTTGTTCATCTGTCGGCCAGATGCACGTTTAAAATTGCACCACAATGAAATTTGAAACGAAACCGTAAGTAGCAGTTCGCAAATGTTGTCCTGCACCGAATGTGCGCACATCTGAATCTGCCATTCCAACTGAGAAGAAAATAAATTCCTAAATGTTGCCACAAATCAGACCTAAATAAAGAACAGTGAGCCTGAACTCTTGTGCAGCGCTGACAAACACCAAGCCCTGACAAGGACAACTAGCTCTCTACGAGACCAGGAGAGACCACGTCATCTGCTATCTTTTTTTTTTTTTTTTTTGTTTGTTCTATCTGTACCATTTTTACTACTGTAGTATTTACATTAATAAGCTTACAATATAACTAGCAAATAATTCGTGTAGTTGCCCGCAGGTATATCGTGAGACAGATAGAATATAACTTCTGCTCTACCAATGTGAGATTGTACATGTGGTTGCCAACCTCATCACGTCAAACAAATAGCTACATAAACCACAACTACAGTAGCATGTACAAACTTACTACAGGATAAGTTGCTCTATATGTTCCAAAAGGAGCGACAAGAAAGAAGACGATAAATCAAGAATGAACGGCTGTGTTCAATATTATAAAACATCAATATTGCCAACATTTCTCTACTGGATTCTGTTTAGGTATAGTACGCCATAGTTAATCCCCCTAGCAATCAGTTAGTATAGGTAGGGTTATTCTGAAATACCCACACACAAAATATGTGGCACTGAAATCACGCTGAGAAGCATTATAGCAGCAATCAACAGCATTAGATGAACTGTTAAAACACACTGAAAAACAAAGTCATAAGACACTTCTGCAATGAATAAATTCAAGCTGGCTAGAAGGTGTCGTGCCATAAATATGGAAAGAAGCATTTACGACCCCAGTACGTAAGTTAAAAAGGACAAGAAATAAAATACTTAAAGCTACAAACCCATCACCTTACTCAGCTACTCGGCAACTTAGATGGAAAGACGTGTCAATACCAGACTATAATTGCACTTCAACAAGAGTGCAGCGGACAGTCCAGCAGGGTGTTTCATATAGCATATATTAACAAAGCAGCAAATAATATATAACACTCACAGGTGTCGTGAAGTGGTCTGATTCAGAAAACGTCATTCTGAGTAACTCTGACCAAAACCGCGCGCCATATTTTGTGAGAACTGCATGATACACGGACCAATCAGATGGTACCTTTATGCAGTGTTTACAAAAGCATTAGGCCGTCAAAATGGCCAGTCCAAATCTGTGCAACCAAGTGGAAGAGGACATTTAATTACAGCATTATGAAAGAAGTACCACCTGGAAGAGGTCACTAATGCAATACTGGGAATGTTGCTCTACACGTCTGTGCAGAGACCTCCACGAATAGTACTATAGGAAGGGAGAAATCTCTGGTTGAATGCATCGGGACCTCAGGTTAGTCCATAATTTTGCTGTTTAGAGTACGCATAGAATAAAATGCACGTAGGAAAGTAAAAGATAATTTGATAGGAAGTTAAAGGATAATTCAGAGCGTACTTTAAGCCTTGGATGAATAAAATCGCTCCAGGAATAACGTAGATAAATGAAATCTTAGTTTTCCTGATGTGTACACATAGGCAGATTTTACATACATTTTCGGAATGCAAAATACACGGTGGGTAGTAAACTCCTTCTGGCGTCCGGCTTTGGGATATATATATAGAACGTGCCCTAAATAGAAAAGCAGGCTATAAGAATTCAAAAATACAGTGAGCATCAGCGTGTTAATGCAGATTGCCTTTGCCGTTTGTATCTGAAGAGCAGACTAATAGATACCCATTAACAGCTCGACTGTATATGCCTGAGGGTAAGAAAGAATATATATCTATATATATATATATATATATATATATATATATATATATATATATATATATATATATATATATATATATATATATATATATATATATATATATATATATATATATACTGATTAATTACAGTGTGCGTTAGGAAATATGTAGATGTGTTTTGAACCATTGTGTAATTTCTGGAGGCAAAACAATGCCAAGATATACAGGGTGGTCATAAAGTCTTTCCCTGATTTCAAAAATTTAAAAAAAAAAAAGTATTCTGTGCAGAGACACTTGGTTTTTTGGAAATTATTCCAGAACTAAAAGAGTTTTTTTATGCTATTTGTAGATTTCAACATTTGCGTTTTTGAACACTAATATTCGAGGGCGTGCAAGTTCTCTTGGGGCACGATAGGTTGATTTCTGAGGACTGCGTTGAAACGTCATGTGCACTGCATCCACAGTTTCTTCACTCACACGAGGCCTACCTGCTATGGGCATGTCACCGACGCTGCCAGTGTCCATAAACTTTATATACCAAGCTTTGATGCTTTTAACATCTGGAGGATCTCGTAAAAATTTGAAATCAGGGAAAGACTTTATGACCACCCTGTATATTCAAATAATTGAGAATGGTGGCAAAAGTGTGTCTGTAGGTTTAGAAAAGCATTTAAAGAATTATTTCTTGATGGAATGTACCACACACCAGGAATGTAAGGAAGGATGAAAGCGATTGTTTTACTGGGTTGTTTAGGCTATTACTTAGTATTTTATACAAGACCTAATTATTGTATGGAGGCGGATCATGGGCAAATAGCTCTAACTAAGGATTTAGAGGAAAATTGTAGTCACAGTGAACTGGATTTGGTTGTTACTGTTATGTCCTGTGCATCTGCTAGCACACTGTCTAAAACTGTCTATCATCCCCAACCTTTGTGATAGTGGGGTAGTGATGGACAATATAGGGGTTACATTTAATATGTTTCAGGTTATATCCTGTCAACCCAACTACTCATAAAACAGTCAGCCACTACTGAAAGAACTACTGGTGCAAGCGCCTTTTGAGTTCAGAGGGCCAGTCATCAAGTACCTACTGCCTGGAGGAAGTTCAACTAATTTTTCTTTTGTAGTAAAATCTGTGAGAACCAACGCTTAATTCCATAGAATTGTACTCCCAATGCTAATATATAGAACCAGCCCGTGTGTTAGGCTTAGAATACTTCGACTATGCCAGTCGGGGAATCTAACGTATGCAGTAGTCAGGCTTATACACGATCTCGACTTCAATACTAAAGCTTTGCAAGCTTTGGGCGTCGTTCGGTCTGCATGCCTAAATAGGGGTGAGACGGCGTGACCTTAGTTCGTGTTTAACAATTTAATTTGAATATTTGAGGTCAGTTTTATTTGAAAAGGAACGCTATTCACTAAACAGTCTCTGATTGGCTGTAGTGTAATAGACTAACGGTTGTATAAAACCCATTAGTAGTTGGTATTCGGGGCCACTTGTTAACTAAAATTTATACACTAAAGAAGTTGTTTTAAGACAAGGAAGGAGTACTTACTTGTTTGCTAATTCTGCACAGGCAGCGATCTGGATTTGTTACCATATATCGCCCTATTCTACAACTTAGTGTGTAGATTTCTTTGATTGCGAGTTTCATCTATGAGTGAAAGTGAGCCCAGGTGACCTAACACCTGTCCTTAAGTTCTGCAGTGAGGCCTAACTACTGAGTGTCTACACAGTGATTTACCTATAGAAGCAGAATCGTGTCTTGGCAGTGGAGACTGGCGTTTTATACATACTTCAACCAGCCTGGTTCCAGAGACCTCAGATAAGACTTGTCTGGGAAATTGATATCACAAACACTCCACTCTCTCAGTTTTCACATAAGATAGGGTATCAGACAGTGAGGAACAAAAACGTTCAATAAACTTGTACCCTTTTCTAGGAGCAAGAAATACTTGACATTTTACCAGCTTGAGACATATAAATAATTGTGGGATAACACCGACCCAATGACAGTTGTAAAATAATTGGTTGTAAATAATTTCATTATCATGTTGAGTTGATTATTCCTGTGTCAGAAGAATAACTAGATACAGGAAAATACATTATAAAAAAAATAAGTTACATTCCAAACTTTACCCAGTGACTTGGTTAATCATTGTTTATTAGTAATAAGTGTAGTTGTTGTCCTGTTCATATACTTCATCACATTGCATATACCCTAGACACTTGCTAGACAACCTACACACACCAATACACTTCAGTAGGGGAAGATATATAATCGGGTGAGGTCGTGGTGGAAGCAGACAAGTACCCTGTAAACTTATTTGTATTTAATAAACCTCAGGCACTTGCATAGTTGACCTCACACCAGATACCATTAATATAATACTGTAACCAATAATAACAATCATATCACCACATTAATTGGGACGCTCGTCCGGCATAGGGGTATGATTCTCGCTTTGGGTGCGAGAGGTCCCGGGATTTAAAGGTTCTTAGTACCCTACATTAAGTGAGTCACTAGTCCCAGTATTTGTAAAATCTAACAGTAAAAATAATTTGAGAGTGGTTTGAGATATCATTGCCCTTTGTCTTGTGTTTAGAGTTGGTTAATTAGTTAAGGTAGTGGATAGTATTTCATATTGTTAACTATAACATGGCGGATATGGCTAAATACAGATCTGCTGCTGTGCAGACTGCAAGGGAAATGAATTTAGATGGGCAAGCTCTGATTCAGTATGTGACATCAGAGTGCGATAAGTATATGGAAAGGGAAGATAAGAGATTAGCTGAGGAGAAGAGAATTATGTTAGAGGATGCTAGGGAGCTTAAGAAATTAGAGGCTGATAGGGAGGCTGAGATCAAGAGGCTGCAGTTAGAGGAGAGGAAACTTGAGGCTGAGGCCAAGAAAGAAGAAAGGAGACTTGAGGCTGAGAGAGAAGATAAAAGACTCCAAAGGGAACATGAACTACGACTAAGGGAGTTGGAGTTACAAGGCCAGACTCCTGATAATGGAAGTAGCTCATCCACCTCTGACTCTGCGGCAGGCCAGGTTGCCTCAACCTCAGCCATGGGGTTCCAGTTGGACCCATTTGTAGAAAAAGATGATGATATTGAGTCATTTTTATCTAGATTTGAAAGGTTAGCTACTATGTATGGGCTAGAGAAAGAGAGGTGGAGTATGAAGGTATCTCAGGGGCTTAGGGGAACCTCTTATGAGGTCTTCGCCAAACTGAGCAAGGATGATCAAGATGACTACGACATTCTTAAGCAAGCTCTTCTAGTTAGATATGAGAAAAACAGTGAATTTTACAGAAAGAAATTTAGGGATGCCAAACTGTTGACTGGAGAGACTTACCACCAGTTCTCTGCACGCCTGGAGACATACCTGGAGAAATGGACTGCTCTGGGGAAAACCCAAGATTTAAAGGAAATAATTATGACTGAGCAGTTAAGAGAGTCCATGGCTCCAGACCTGAGAAAATTTCTCACGGAACAGGGTGCTGAGAGGCTGGGGGAGATCTTAAATGTGGCTGAGAGATATCAGGCAGCCCAGTCTGAGATAGCAAGTTTAAAGAAGAAGCCTATAGACCATGATAAAGCTCCACCAAACCAAAACCAACCTACCTATGAACACAGAGATAAGTTTAATAAGGGTAAAGCCTATTATGATAAGCCAAGTTTTGACCAACGAGATAGAAACTCGCATTTCAGAGAAAGGAGACCCTACAAACCAGAAGGGAAATATTGTAAAGTATGTAGGATGAATAATCATAATACTATTGACTGTGGTAGGAAAGTTCCTCCATATCACGTGGCCTGCATGATAACAGTGGACAAGGGGAAGAAGAAACTGACAGAGAATCATATTAATCTTCAACATCCCCCCATCTGTGAAGAAGTGACATGTAATGGTGCCAAGGTTAGGTGCCTTTACGATTCAGGTTTAGAATATGACTCAGTTGTGAGTGCAACCCTAGTGCACCCTGAACAGTATACCACAGAGACAGTGGAGATACAAGGGGCCGTAAAGGGAATAGACACCATAACACTTCCAGTTGCCAAGATCAATGTAGAGACAAGGTACGTGGAAGGAGTGATCAGAGCAGCCGTGTGTGACGACCTTAATTACTCGCTGGTGTTAGGAAGTAAATATGTTTTTCTAGGGAGCCCGGTAAAACCTGTGGTAATGGCCACGCTTCAGGTTAGGTCGACCCCTAGTAGAACGGAGGAGGAACCACCACTAGTTTATTCTCATAAGCAGATGAGAAAGGCCCAGGCAAAGGATAAAACATTAAAACCTTGCTTTGACAAATTGCCAACAAGCCATGCACACCCTAAGAAAGGACAATTTTATTTGAAGGAGGGACTGCTCTTCAGGAAAGCTAGAGCAGGATCCAAAGAACAGGGACAGTTGGTATTGCCAATTCCCTACAGGGAAAAAGTGATGGCACAAGCTCATGTTGTACCCGACGGTGGACACCAGAGGAATGGAACCACACGTCAAAGGACATCGGAAAAAAATATTACTGGCCCCAAGTAGCTGCTGATATTGCACAATTTGTGGGGGCCTGTGAAAAATGTAGCAAGGTACATTCCCCAAGTTGGGAAAATCATAATCAGATGCCAGCCAAGCATTCTGAAACATATGGGCTTAAAAATAACAAGGAAAATAATAAGGTTGACATAGAGGATAGGTATCCACCTTCCCACCAACAGTTTGCACCAAAAATATTTAGATTAGCAACTCTGAGAAGGGCATCCAGAGAAAATAGAAACTCAGACCAGTCAACCCAGGCTCAGTTTGAAGCCGCAGTTAGGGAACTGGCTGAAATTAATATTGAAGATAATCCGCCAGATTTGAACCCGAAACAAAATGTTAGAAGGAAAGTGGGGAGTGGACGAGTGAGCAATTCGGAAAATGCTCACAGCGCTTCACAATATGGCTATTAATTTAGCATGAAAAGGGCACTGGTGACATTGGTAGTCACCCGACCCTACACCGTCCAAGGGGAAGTATTGATCGGACCCTGGATGGAGATCACCCACACATATTATAGCAAAGATAAGGGAGAATTGATTTCTGATGCAGAAACTCATTTCCCTACATATTATCTTATTTCACCAAATTGTCGGTAGGCGGAGAATATAGTTGGTGAATATGGCCTCCATTTGAGTGGCACAATATAGAATATTATTAGAAGGGTGTTTCCATATTCAATCAAGCCTGAGATCAGACCAATTGTTGGCTGTGAACATTTTGGAGGAGCAGAGTGCCTCCATTGTTGCCTTTTTGAATTGAGGATAGTCCGAGTGTTTATCAAGGCTGATCAGGAAATTATTGGATCCCCTACACAACTCAGATATCACCATATAGATCAACTCCTCATATCGTACAATTTGAGGAACATCTAATATTCTCGGGACATGTCGTTGAGCAGACCCAGAGAAGAGAAATGGTGAATACTGATTGCTAAGCAGCATTAAGACAAGCAGTAACACTTGCAGCTGTTCAGTAACATAACTGAAATAGATTCTTGGATTGCAGAGGTCTGAGGCAGCTTTCTTGAGTTGTGCTTACTTTGAATGACCCCACTGCAGAAATCCATGAAAACACAAGGGCAGGAAAAGCCTAGGGAATAGTACTTTATTTACGCTAATTGTTTCACAGATAATAACTTGCAGTGAATGCATGTTTTAGGAAGGGATGTATGTAGTAAAATCTGTGAGAACCAACGCTTAATTCCATAGAATTGTACTCCCAATGCTAATATATAGAACCAGCCCGTGTGTTAGGCTTAGAATACTTCGACTATGCCAGTCGGGGAATCTAACGTATGCAGTAGTCAGGCTTATACACGATCTCGACTTCAATACTAAAGCTTTGCAAGCTTTGGGCGTCGTTCGGTCTGCATGCCTAAATAGAGGTGAGACGGCGTGACCTTAGTTCGTGTTTAACAATTTAATTTGAATATTTGAGGTCAGTTTTATTTGAAAAGGAACGCTATTCACTAAACAGTCTCTGATTGGCTGTAGTGTAATAGACTAACGGTTGTATAAAACCAATTAGTAGTTGGTATTCGGGGCCACTTGTTAACTAAAATTTATACACTAAAGAAGTTGTTTTAAGACAAGGAAGGAGTACTTACTTGTTTGCTAATTCTGCACAGGCAGCGATCTGGATTTGTTACCATATATCGCCCTATTCTACAACTTAGTGTGTAGATTTCTTTGATTGCGAGTTTCATCTACGAGTGAAAGTGAGCCCAGGTGACCTAACACCTGTCCTTAAGTTCTGCAGTGAGGCCTAACTACTGAGTGTCTACACAGTGATTTACCTATAGAAGCAGAATCGTGTCTTGGCAGTGGAGACTGGCGTTTTATACATACTTCAACCAGCCTGGTTCCAGAGACCTCAGATAAGACTTGTCTGGGAAATTGATATCACAAACATTCCACTCTCTCAGTTTTCACATAAGATAGGGTATCAGACAGTGAGGAACAAAAACGTTCAATAAACTTGTACCCTTTTCTAGGAGCAAGAAATACTTGACATTTTACCAGCTTGAGACATATAAATAATTGTGGGATAACACCGACCCAATGACAGTTGTAAAATAATTGGTTGTAAATAATTTCATTATCATGTTGAGTTGATTATTCCTGTGTCAGAAGAATAACTAGATACAGGAAAATAAATTATAAAAAAAATAAGTTACATTCCAAACTTTACCCAGTGACTTGGTTAATCATTGTTTATTAGTAATAGGTGTAGTTGTTGTCCTGTTCATATACTTCATCACATTGCATATACCCTAGACACTTGCTAGACAACCTACACACACCAATACACTTCAGTAGGGGAAGATATATAATCGGGTGAGGTCGTGGTGGAAGCAGACAAGTACCCTGTAAACTTATTTGTATTTAATAAACCTCAGGGACTTGCATAGCTGACCTCACACCAGATACCATTAATATAATACTGTAACCAATAATAACAATCATATCACCACACAGGACAAGAGTGGAACCAGCTTCATTCTAACAGATGAGTTGCAAAACAAGGCAACTGTAGAGTATCCGAGTCACACCACAATAATAGACAATACTAGTTCATGATGAACAGTGTTTGGGCATAGATATAGCCAGTGATATCCTAACATTCAATGACAGTGAAATAAAAGTGTTAGTAAGATATATATATTCTTCAAGCAGAGGTAGTTAACCAAAGAAAGAACTTTCAACAACTTTAATGACTTTTGATACCTTTGAACTATTTTCTAATGTTTTATTTATTTACTGTTGTAATTGAATTTGATTTCCTTGAAAGCTTTTCAAACAGAAAAGAGAAACTGTAAAAATAAATTGTAAATATTTACCAGCAGACTTAATTAGATTATTTAAGTTAAGTTCCAGTTCTTGTTGGTAGATAAATTAGTTAATACCCCTAGCAGAGCTAATACTATAATCAGAGGAGGATCTGAAGAGGGGCCAGTAGGAACCTAGAGTAATATATTACCATCTTCTCTAGGAACTTATACAGCTTGATCCTACCTTTGATATATATACCCTTACTCTTTTCAGAGAAGGGGGTATTACTTATAAGACCAGACTCTTATCTGGCACTATCCTGGTATCACCTGATACAACTTTGTGTCCAGGATATCTTATAGTTTCAATAACATCTACCCTCTCGTGACAACCGGCACTGGAGTATAGAATACCTGCTGTCATAACACGGACAAGACACTCTGGAATTGCCACGTAAACTAGTGTCTTTATTATAAATTATGAATTGCACAACAGAAATTCTGCTACAATTTTATGGTTAATGCCCCGAACATGACATTTCTTTTCGGATTTGAACTGCATCTACAAATGCATGTAATTATGGCACTGAAAACCATTATCTGTGGTATATGGCGAGGAAATTATGATTTTTGCAGCACTGAAATCCCATAATAGTTTACAAGAGGAAAGGTGAACTCAGACGCGGACCTCTGAGAGAGGAAGGGTTAGACATGAGATTAGGTATATAAGCCCCGTCTCAGACACAGTTCCTTACTTCCTGAAATCACTTCAAGATCTTACAGAGCTGAGAAGATATCCAGAGGGCTGACTACCATAGTTAGAAGTCTTAACCCATAACACAACCAGATAACTGAGAAGAAGCCACAACTGACCACTGCTGTCAGCGATTTGTAGATTGAAGCTTCAAAAAGCCGCAGACTTCGAAGTACCACGGTGTCTGAGGGTACGTCTGTATAGATCGTTAAGCGTACAAAATATCTTAGTGAATTAATGTACATTTAAAACTGATGAATATCTAAAATTAATGTTATACTTAACATAAATCCTCATGTCTATAATCTAGCCTTGTGTCCGAAGGAAGATGGCTTCCACAACTATATAACCTCAATCCTGGATAACATTGGCTCAGCTAGAAGTCCTTGTTAGGACTGACCAACGCTAGCAATAAAAGCTTACAGCCCTTTTTAGGGCGTTGCTTTTGGGTGCTGTGCTTAAAGAGTTCGTCTTCACTGTTTTCTTTCTTGTCTTTGATTTTGGTACATTTTGTCGATGTACAGGAAACAAATTTTGCTGACTTTGGCATAACGCTAATCATGACTGGGTCTGGAAAATGTCTTTAATTGATGTTAAAATTTTTCAATGTATTGTATTGTTGTTCGACGCACCTCCTTTTGACTGACTTAACCACATCCTCAAGACAGTGTTGTCGAAGTGAGGAGTCTGATCAATAGTAGCCAGTCAGCATCAGAGGCGCGTCTTTGTTATAAACCACAAATACCATAACCTGGTCATATTTTGCAGGTTCAACTAGTGGTGAAAAAACGTGACACAATTGTGGAAATTGTGAACTGCTTAACAGTGAACCAACACTTTTCCTGGCATAAGCAAAGTGTCTTCAATCTCCAGATGTTTTAAGGTAGTAGGGTAGAAACGTAAATTTTTCTTAAATATAACTTTACACTTTGCCTATATATAAAAGTGTTCCTTGGTAAGTGACAATTCTAACCATATGAGTGATTGCATAATTATGCTAATTAGCTATTCAAAATGGCCGCCGCAGTATAAAAAATGAAGGGTTACTTTAAACCCACATAACAATTATTTCTCAACATATAGCTGAGTATATGAAATTCTGCATGCAAGTCCACAAATGAATGCACTATGTCCTGAACCTAAAACATTTGGGATACCAAGAAACATAGCATGGCCAATGTGTGACAACTTATGAAAAAAAATGAAAATTGTAAATTTACTGACCCTCATTAATATGCAAAACACCTGTAACAATAAAACAAATTCATAAAACAAAACAAAATTAGGTTCAGGACAAGGTTTAAGATGTTAAGAAATACTTTTTTTTTAAGCATTCCAATAATTCATTCTTGAGATATGGCGTCTCAAAATGTACCTGTCGTGCTAAAAATAGGACAGTGAGAAAAAGAAGGAAAAAGTAGAAAAATATGTTAACGAAACGTTATATTGTGCACTTACTTCATATTAATGACCTCCTAAAGTATACATATCCCCTTTCTTTTCTTATGCCTTGTCAGTAAACCCCTTTCTGATGGTTCTCAAAGTCTTTCTTCTTGCTTTGGCTTTATCAGAAGACCTTTTGATTGAGTTGGTGATTCTGTATTGCTTCGCACATGTTCACAGCATGACCTCGGTCAAGTGATCATATAAACGTTAGCATTCTTTATATTAATTTCTGTGTTTTTTTTTGTTTGGTGTTTTTTTCTGTTTCCTTTACCTTTTCTGCATCTCATGATGTTTTGAAACATGTTTCCCACAAGCAGTTGCTACATTTGACGACGACGGTGTGACAGAAACCCTGCTTTGAGCCTGCATAACATCATAAATTCCAACATTCTACACACCCACAGATGATGGGCAACTTCATTATCGATAATAGGTGCTTCATTATTTGTTTGGTTTGCTTCCACTCTGACTTGTGTGCTAATTGCCAAAAAAAATGCGTTTTCTCGTCTTTTTACCCCTTATTTTGTCACCCATAGTGTTCTAGCTAAATTGATTTATAGAGCATACCACAATAAAGTAACTTTTCCACTCAAACAGGTGGAACAGGAATTGTTGAACATGATAGAATTGATATTTCAATGCAAAAGTTGATAGAACAAGGAATGGAACACAGACTTTATGGAGAGTAATGTGCCTTCCTATAAATGGTTCTCTAGTGTTTTTGTTTATGCAGAAGAGTTATGGAATGATTATCAATTCACCTTTTTAGTGTGGGAATAATAATGTTTTCAGAAAGTGGTTAGTAACCAGGGGTAAACAATGCGTTGTCATGGAAAATGAATATCACCCCCTAGTCACTTCTCCCTTAAAAAGTAAAAAAACTATGCATCACTGGACAATATAAACTTCTGCATTGTGGAGAGGAATGGCGTGGCTTAATAAAAATATTAAAAACAGATTCTGACGTTTTTCACTAAATTTAATGAAATTCTACCCTACAGCTACCTTAATGACCAAGGGAAGTCAGCTACTAAAACGTGTCAAGCAAGTTAAGTACAATTTATCGTGAAAACACAAACCAAGACACCCAGGCCAATCACATGATGAACAACGACCAAACAGTGACAATATTCTTTTACAAATTGTGTGAAATCTGGTCAGATATTGATATACCAAGGTGCACATTTTTTGTAGTATACATCATTCATCAATAACGTGCACTGATTTGTTATAACTACAGTTATTGGATTATTTAAATTTCCAGTTATAATTTTGTTGTGTGGTCAGAGAGATATTAATAATTTAAAATTGGTAGGGAATAAATACGAGCTGCACTCACGTATTTATACAACACCTTTGGAGCATAGGATAGGTCTAGTGAGACGGTGACTTAGCTATCAGTTCTTTCCTACAGCTATCATCGAGAACTGTGCAGTTAACTACGTGACTTGTCTTGTGACCTCACTACTTCTGGTTCTCCATTTCTGGCAACTACTTTCTCATGTTCTATCCAACATCCATCTCGCCACACCTGCCTGGGCAACTGCCTTAAAATCCAGCTTTGACAAAACACAAATTCAAAATCAGGCTGCCATTATTGGAGCAGTGGATTCAAACCCAATAAACGAAATTAACAAAATGACAAAAACTACAATCTGTATACAACAGAAAAGGCTATATCTATAGGGAGAACCGCCCAATGAATGATAGCCAGAAAGGATATGGCCGGTCGTGGTAGACTACACAAAAACTGACAGAACTTGACCTCATTATACCAGACCTGGCACCCAAGTCAGAGTCTGACTATAAGCTGCAGATTTCCATCATATATAATAGAACAAGACTGACAGAGTTGAATGACAACGTACCAAATCGGATGAAAAAGAAAGAACGCACACAGATACAGAACACATAACAAAGTCACATTTAACCACAGAATGGGCACATATATACTATACAGCATTTAACCACATAATGGGCACATATATACTTTACAGACGGATCAGCTTTATGAGAGAGAGAGAGAGAGAGAGAGAGAGATGTGGTTATACGACAGCGAACGAAGGAGAATACCTTTAGATGAAGACACTGAATCAAAACAGACTGTCAGTCCTCTGTGATTGGGGCGATGTTTTTATAATGGAAACCTAAAGGAAGCAATGCTTCCTAACAAAACTGCACTTTCCTATTTACGGACAGGAAGAGAGAGACAATGGATTGCTAATAGATTGGTGATGGATTGTTTATACTGGTAGATTGCTGAAGGACAGCGCAGACTACGCTGGCTTGGCCATGTCCGCCGCATGGAAGATGGTGGCATCCACAAAGATATCTTCTACAGACAACTGACAGACGGCAACAGAAACAGCCCTAAGCAAGAAACTTGAGACCACGACCCACGTTTCGCACTTTAATTCTATTTTGTCCCACGACCCCCGTCCTCGCAATGTCAGATGACAAGCCATGATACCTGCTTGAATACCTGTCGGTAACAACTGCAGACTGAGCACCAAGACAAAAGGTCAAAGGTTGCGAGGTCAGGCGGCTGGTGGCGGTGACGAAAGCGGGTCGCGCGTGCGGGACCACCTGTTTAGGATTGAACAACCAATAAAAGTTTGGGCGCGTGCCACATTTATTGCTCGCTTTCTCTCTTTCAAAAAGTTTCTTTTACATGTGCGCTGGGGGTGGGGGGGCAGAAAGAGGATAAGAACGACTGGTGAGACTAAAGTTTGTGGGGAGTCACCGCCATATACAACATGGACAAGCACGAATAGATCTGAGCAACTGTTCTTTTTTATTATTGAGAATAAGGGGGGTGGAGGTTTGCAGGGGGACAAACAACCTCGACCTGGTAACACTTGCTGAGAATGGATAGGTGATAAGGGATTGAATAAACAAATAAAGTATAAATTGTGATAAACAGACCCAAAAAAAAAAAAGAAAAAAAGAAATAGAAGTGAGAATGAGGGACAGATGGTGTAGCTCGTGGAGATTTGATTGGAAACGTCTGTTCTTGTAACCTGCTTGTAGACTGTTGGACAATTCTGATATATGGGAGATGTCCACAAAGATAAAATTATGTGAAGAAACAAACGCAAAAGTCAGCCAGTGTCTGAAGATTGAACCTTATAGTCGTTATTTTCTTTTTGATTCTCTATAGAACATACAGCCACCACTACAGATAGAACATACAGCCACCACTACAGATAGAACATACAGCCACCACTACAGATAGAACATACAGCCACCACTACAGACAGAACATACAGCCACCACTACAGATAGAACATACAGCCACCACTACAGATAGAACATACAGCCACCACTACAGATAGAACATACAGCCACCACTACAGATAGAACATACAGCCACCACTACAGATAGAACATACAGCCACCACTACAGATAAAGATAGAACATACACCCACCACTACAGATAGAACATACAGCCACCACTACAGACAGAACATACAGCCACCACTACAGATAGAACATACAGCCACCACTACAGATAGAACATACAGCCACCACTACAGATAGAACATACAGCCACCACTACAGATAAAACAAACAGCCACCACTACAGATAGAACATACAGCCACCACTACAGATAGAACATACAGCCACCACTACAGCCACACACTACAGACAGAACATACAGCCACCACTACAGACATACAGCCCCACTACAGATAGACCATACCCCCACCACTACTGTTAGAACATACAGCCACCACTACAGATAGAACATACAGCCACCACTACAGATAGAACATACAGCCACCACTACAGATAGAACATACAGCCACCACTACAGATAGAACATACAGCCACCACTACAGATAGAACATACAGCCACCACTACAGATAGAACATACAGCCACCACTACAGATAGAACATACAGCCACCACTACAGATAGAACATACAGCCACCACTACAGATACCACTACAGATAGAACATACAGCCACCACTACAGATAAAACAAACAGCCGCCACTACAGATAGAACATACAGCCACCACTACAGATAGAACATACAGCCACCACTACAGATAGAACATACAGCCACCACTACAGATAAAACAAACAGCCACCACTACAGATAGAACATACAGCCACCACTACATATAGAACATACAGCCACCACTACATATAGAACATACAGCCACCACTACATATAGAACATACAGCCACCACTACAGACAGAACATACAGCCACCACTACAGATAGAACATACAGCCACCACTACAGATAGAACATACAGCCACCACTACATATAGAACATACAGCCACCACTACAGATAGAACATACAGCCACCACTACAGATAGAACATACAGCCACCACTACAGATAAAACAAACAGCCACCACTACAGATAGAACATACAGCCACCACTACATATAGAACATACAGCCACCACTACAGACAGAACATACAGCCACCACTACAGATAAAACATACAACCACCACTACAGATAGAACATACAACCACCACCACAGATGGCCCTCTTGTACGAAGTCTATATAAAGTATTGACATACTCTTGCCATAGTGGTTTCTGTAACAATATGTGTGACACAACAGCCCAATACATAACCTGATGATATTAGTCGCCTTCTACGACATGCCTGAGGAAGTAGTAGTTATTTTCTTTCTGTGTCTCCTGAGAGCACCCCCGGCAACTACATGGGGGCCTGAACTTTATGCTATATACTATACTGGGGGCGGAGGGGAGGGAAAGAGAACCATTGCAGCCACACTCAACCTTACAAAGATACTCCCAAGAAGCTACTGCAGAATGATAATCTGACTATTACATCCATAACAACAAGAGAAAACACAAACATAAGGATGTCAATATAGACATTATAACGGATATCAGAAGTTAGTGCTTATATAGCCATACACATGGACAATGATTACAGTATACGTAACTGATTTTGACTGACAGAAATACCAGCACAACAGGAAACGAAATGAGGTTCTCACAATCTGCTTCAGGCAACACAATATAATCTTTAAAGCTGCTATAGTAACAACAATTATTGTCAACGTAACAGAAACAGTTAAAAACAGTTTTGGTATAAGTGCAAAATTTCCAACGTTGAGGCTACAAAAGTTTTCTTTCAGGAACAGGCGCATGAAAGCGATATAACCTGTATAGATAACAAGTACTATTCTGATTATCGTGGTTTAATTTGTTACATATATTTCTGTGTCATGTTTTCTTATTTCCGCACCTTGTTTTACTAGCTGGTCTATATGTATTGTGTTTGTTTTCTGTGGCCATTTGTGCTGTTTTTATACGTCCTGTTCTCTGATGAAGACTTATTAATGTACAAAGCAGACCGTTGTGTAAACTTTTATTTCAAACTAGCAGCTGTCTTGTGTGTATTCCTATTAGATTCAAAGGCTTGTGGACTTAGCTACATACAAATCCGACGGAAGGTAAGGGGACACCACCACTCTATTATTCACTGACAAGTGATTTTTGTGTGCTTCGCGATAAGAATAGTAGAAATTCTTTATACAGTTGATGGGAGAAGAACATTTGGATAATTTAGTAGAAAATGGTAAATTCAACTCAATAACATGATGTCAGCGAGACATCTCGACAAACTGGCCACCCGGAATGACAGGAGACAAGACAACGCTGATCCAAGGCACCAGAGACCGTTGGAACTGGAGAGGTATGATTATCTATGCCAGTCGGCATACAACTAGATGATGATAACATATTTGTTCTGTTTACCTTCTCTAAACACCTTGTTCGTAACTGTGGCAGGCGGAGATTTTTTATTTTTTTTTTTCAGTTTCCCAAACGCCCCATTGTAAAACTGATGTGCATGCCAGTCTGTCTCTCATAAAACGATACAGATGGTGAACTAGTGAATTTAAAAACACTGTGCTTCGTTGCTTTTGAGCTTTTCACTTTTTTTTTCTACGAATTTCTCAGCCATCTGTTGTCCTTTTCAAAGTTCTTCATCTCGGACAAAAGTCTTTTTTTCGTAACACAGACCAAGCTGTGCATCTACCCGTAAACATGTATTCTATTCTAACAGGTAAATAAAGAGGCACAGATATGTAAACACATTCACCTCAACCATCTCAGCAGTCAGTTGTCGTTCCCGCCCATCTTGTCCTGGTCGTGACTTCTACCTGTCCATCTGCCCTACCCCCTCCCACCAAAATCTCCTGGAATAGAAAGCAAAATGATATCGCTCGTCTCCGCCTCTTATCTTGGCCTTTATCAACTTGTTCCGCGACCTCTGACCCCTGATCAGCTGCGGCGTCTTAGGGAAAGTGCATGTGAGACATTCTACGTGTTACTGACCGGCAAATGTTGGCAGTCACTTCAGGTCAGCCCTGTTGTTACTTGTTCCTGTTTGCTGTTGTTAGTTTTGTCTGTCTCTTATCAAGTTTGTTTTATGCGGACAGACTGGCGGAATAAACACCATATTTTATATAATTACCAGACCACCAGGTCTTTTATATTTTGACACGCTCCCTAATATAACCGTCGGATCTAGTGGTTAAGTTGACCGGGACGCATCTCGCTAAAACGAGGCACAACTCTTATTTTGGAAAAAAGGGAGAATATACACACAGCATATGTGAACATCCATATAATTGTCCTTGGCGTTCCTATCGGAGCATGAAGCCACCAATACAGCTGGTCCATATACATGTGATGATGTCACAGAAATTAGATAGCATGGAATGTCTCACTAAGCTTCCTAAGTGATATGACATATTAGCAAATGTTACGACCATAAGCCTTCGTCAGGGAAGGCTTCAAAACAATATGGCACAAAACAAGGGTACAATCTCGAATTTGAGCTGGGATTTTTTTTTAAAGCGCGGCGGGGTTGACCCATCAGAATCTGGTCATACTGTCCTTTCATCTCGTTGTTTTACACTCCCGTGCCACAGTTGTCCACAACACGCCATCTCCCCTCGATGACTTCAGAACATGTTTATAAGGAAAACAGTCAATAACTTGTTTTATCACTGGGATTTACCAGATCCTTTAACGTACTCCCTTTACGGCTTCTATCAATTGTTTAAAAATTTAAATTATTGATTAAACACGTTTTGCTTAGTTCTTACTTTCTTTTCTCTTCTGTTTTCGTTAATGGTCCCTGATGAAGACCATACGGTTGTAACAGACAATTCCTTTGTCCTATGTCCCAGTAAGACTTTATTAACTCCCACTGTTTTTTATAATCTCACTGTAAGATTCTTTACACACACACACACACATACACACACAAGTTTTAGAATAGTCACAGTCGAATATAGCCAACACTCTGGACGCTGGTACGGGCGGGAATGTTTGAAGTCTGCCACAAATAGTTGCGGTGATCATTACACCAACTTTAAAACAAAAATCATCGTTACCCTAATACGCCCCTTAAAGAGAGCAGGCCCGCCCCCACTGTCGGTCCTTTAAACAGGACGCATGCGGTAAAGTAGGTCACGTACTCGTGCTGTGGTGGTTTATGCAGCTATATTTCTTTTATACGATCAGGTTGCCAGGCCCGTGAACAACAGCAGTGTAGTAACCTTTTACGATACGCACGAAGGAGCAGCTGTTCAATTCTTTCTTCGCCGTAACGTCTCAACACAAACCATCGGACATCACACACAACTGAGCGAGCGTCATTTTAAAGTTAACAAAATAAAATAAAACAAATGACTGCAGACAAGGTGGACACAAGATAAATACAATCAATATAAACAGACAATAAATTGATGATGACACAAGAACAGAACAGCCAAAAATATAACTACGTAATCCGTGTAAAAACCAACTGGCTAAGTTCTTGGACGGCTTTGAAAACAGTGACGGCATCAAACTTGCTTGTCTCTAAGACGATTGGTTGAGCAGTTGATGAGCTCAAAGACAGAAGTTGTGTGCACAAGGTCATGGTCATACTCCTCGATTTGGGAGCTATAATGACGTCATCTGACATATTTGCGCCCAGGACAAAGAAACAGCACAGGTTCACTCTTTCAATCTGACGTAATCATACAGCGAACTTTAAAAAAAAAAATGATATGATTGGGTCCGCAAAGTCTGACACCCAGCAGTATTCCTAGTTCAAGTCAAACCAGCGCTCCTAAGATCTCCTTGGCGTACCGTGCTATCGATTGAAGATGAAGATGAACACTCCAATGAAACACTACAGCAAAGTTGAGAAGGGGTGAGGAAATGGTAGCGAGATGAGACGTCAACAAAGAAACGCCCACGGTGCCACCAATCAAATTAAACCACACCACCAACTGTTCAAGATTGTTCTTTCTCATCACAAGCTCTTCTCTCCCCTCCCCCAAATCCTTTCTTTGTTTCAGAAAATAAAAACAGAGGGGTGAAAACTATTTATAAGGCTAGTGACAGTGTTGTCTGTGAGCGCTCTGATGTGAGAGACTCCAACCTTGCAAAGGGTAAAATGGGTGAACTCTGTTCCTTTCTTCTCGCGACCTGATTGTTCTGACAATCATCAGCCTATTGGCTAGGAGGAATGAGTGTACAGAATCCGCCTGCCACAACTTCAATGACTGTAGGTAGAGAATCAACTAACAAGTTTGTTCACATATTTCCAGCCCAACAGTGCTCCCTCCGGTATGTGCAACAGCTTGTCAAAGAAAACTGTATACAGCGGTATATTATATTATATTAATAGCAGCCCTGCCCATAGATGCTGCCACGCTGAAGGATCATCCTGGCCCTTCGGCACATTATATAAGTGATCTAATAAGTATTTATGAGCATATACAAACGACTTAGTCCTACATAAACCAATCGGTCAACAAATCAAAGTGTGTTGGCTCCAAAGCTGTTCGTATTATCTTTGGAAGGTTATATTTCCGGCTAAGGATTCCCTAAAACGTTGAGATTAATAAATGCGTCCCTTTATTGATCACAATTGTTTCAGATCTTTCTGGCTCATCTCCTAATTTATGTATTTCTACGACTCCCTGTTCATCTACTTGAGGATTCCATGCCAGGGACTGTCTTGCTAAATTATTATCTCGTCTGTTTCTACTTTCTCTCCTCTTCCATGCCGTCCTTGTCTGCACTACTGGAACTTTTATTTTTTTTTAAATCAAAGATAAACAACGGTCTATCTTTAACCCATGTTAGGTTCCACATACGACACAACTGTCAGGCTGACATGAGCCAAACATCAACAGATGGACGAAAAGCAACGCTGTTCAATGTACCATAAAGCCAAAGACAGGAAATCGATAACTGCCAACCTAGGATGTGAAGAAAGTAAGTGAGGTATCTGATTTTTGTTTACGGAGTTGTTGTTACGGTAACAAAGTAATCCACCGATTTATTACAAAAAATGACCATAACCAGCGTTGATAACAGACGGTAGAATAATTGTCTAAATGACTATGCGAAGTGCGTGTAACCCACATCCCCACTTTTCCCATTCCAGTTTCAGTTTACCATTTCAAAGCCGCGTTTAACAAAAAACGTCTCGATAAATGACTAGCTATAGGATACATTTCCATCCCTAGCACGGGTCTGGAGCTGTGGAGACCGGAGAAGCCCTTATTTAAAGTTGAGCCTGCCAGATGGCATCGTGCATGTTGGGTAAATTATCACTAGCAGTCAGCGACCTCTGCCTCATTTACAACAAAAACAACGGCGGCTGAGGTTGCTTGGCTATCCTGATGTTTTTTGTGAGGGGCGAGTAAAGGGACAGAGTGCGTGAAAAAAATCAGTGAATTCACGTTTGTTAATCTTCAACAACAAAATACAGTCTATGGAACTGTATAACACAAATACGTCTGCATTATCTTCTTTCGTTGGTCTCCGTGTGAGGGAGAGGTCTTAACTACATGTCTATAATTCTTACTATCCCGTACTAGTTGGCTCCGTGTCTTCTCTCTCTCTGTGTCTATCTTCAGATTTCTCTGGAGGTACCAAATCAAGGATGACCTTGTTATGCTAATGGTCAATGTTCTCCAAACATAAATGTTCTATCCTAACCTGACTGTCAACAACATTTCCAAGAAATGTCATCACAGAGACAAAAAAGACAACTATCGACATTCAAGAGACACATGGTCAGGTGGTCTCCAAAAAACACCGTAACAGCCACAAAAAGCTGAGGCAAATAATAGCACAGTAAGACAATGCGAAGATAATGGACATCTTGAAACTATAGCCTGGGAATAGATCAGGGAACACCAAACATCCGTATTTGTGCAGATACATGATCGCTTACGCCTTGCGGCACAGCACATGATGATCATGATAATGATGACGATGATGATACACTATACATTTTCATGACAATATAAAATGTGGTGGCTCTTGCTGACGTACAACTTGCGAGCAGCAAACATCTTGTCACTGCCTATTTCATCTCTTCTCAATTGTCAACGTTAACTCAGCCGCTGTACATGTTCAATTCCCAGCGCTCTGTCTCGACGGATAAGACGTTAGAAGAACGCAGCCAGGAGTCAATCCACAGTGCTGAGTACATTCAAGTTGATCTGCCTGATGATGATCTCACACACTTCTTGGACGGGAAGAGAGATGCAATCAGTTCGCTGCCTCATAGTCCCGTCTTTCCACACGACTCTCTTCGCTTATCGAAATTACGCCAAGATACATTCTCTCAACAACAACAACAAAAAATTTGCCAATCAATTGCCAAGGTTTTCCTATTGTATGGCTCTGAAACATTGAGAATTACCAACAACAACAACAACAAATACACATAAATTAGTGACTGCACAGAAAACAGACCAGTGATCAACAAGGTGGAATTGACGGAAAGAACAAGATAAATACCAGATACAAGATGTGAGAATAACAAGATAAATACCAGATACAAGGATGTGAGAATAAGACGCAGGCACTAAATAGAAGACCAGCTTATAGCATTACAAGTGTTGGGTCGTTCATTCTAATGGTGAAGAACTTCGTTACGCGAATGGTTGCAAAGAAACAAAAATGTCAGAAAATGTTCTTCAAAACGAACTCCAACAAGTAGTGTTTAACTGGTCACTTACTGGCAGCACACAAGTCTGTGATGACTGTACATATATTTTTATTTAACGTGACACATACGGAGTGGAACAAGACGATCATAGTTACAGGTGCAAAAGGGTCATACGTCAAAAATGTTGATAATTACTTTTCAAGTTCATGAAGATTCTCTAACAATTAAGTCCTCTTATTCAAGTGACTAAGGATCACTTCCTCTACCATATCATATGTATTGCAGTCAAGTCCGTTGACCTTCTTTCAAGGACGTATCTTATGGCCAACGGATTCATTCTCAAGGAGCAATACTTCTTATCATACTTGTAACAATTCCAGACTTTTTCCATACGATACTTAGGTAGCATATATATATATAAAATCCAAACAAAGTCATCCACGACAATACGACCAGGTTAGAGTTCTGTGTTGACTAACCTCTCTATATCCATGCCACGACTTTGGCATTGACGAAAATACGGCATATAAAAACATGTGAAGCATACAAATCAATTAACTTCGTTTACTCGTAGGTATCCTCCCTCTACGGTAATTCAAAAGGGCTAACGACTCCGTCTGTCCATTCTAGGAATGACATACTACGATGAATTCCCGCTAGACCAAAACTAGGAGCGGCCTGATACTTTAATTTAACTCAATAAACATTCGATATGACATGGGGCGACACTTACTTGATACTTCCACTATTGGCTTCATCATGAATACCAGTAGATATCATTACAAAATAATGGCTTCTTCAAACTTGCCAGAAAAATCCAAGAAATATATATCGGACATAAACATGGTCCGAACTGCCCCGTTCAAAACATGACGTCAGAATCCCCTAACTAGGTTACCCGTGCGTCCAAAGCAACTCACACTGCATTGTGCACGTCAGTGCGTGAATCAATCGAACGCACAAATAATATAACTATATTAAGACTGGTGCGTACATTTGGCAGGACCGAAGACTACCCCCTTTAGGTAATAAATGTACGTAACAGCTCCCTTATTACCTCCCCTTAAAAAAATTAATTCTATTAATTTTTTTGAACTTAGTACCCGAGAGAGGTGAGTCAAAACTACCACAAGATATATGAAATGCATAAAGTTATACCATATTAAGAAAAGAATATTAAACGAAATCAATATAACTAAATGATAGTATGCATTAAAGCACACATCCACACTCGACCTACTTTGGAACGATGTGGTAATATTCGAAGTAAAAACAAGTTGAAAATGAAAAATGAAAAAACCATAAAAAAAAGATGATAATAAAATTCAACTAAGTTTTCAAAAAAAAAAAAAATTTGAAACATATGATTTCAAAAATGAAAATGAACAGCAACACTGATGATGATCAATGACAAGAGAATCAATAAAACAGAAAAAATTGAAAATACAATGTGCAAAAATGAAGCAATGCAAAATTAAACACTTTAAGAATCAACACCCTTAATGTTTTCTAACACTAGTACGGTTGACTAGTGATCTAACAGTGAGATATCATAACTAAGACCCGTGAATGCAGGTATTACGTGACAACTAAGAAAGTTAGTATGTGTGTGATCCATAATCAATTAAATAGATTAAATTGAATTATTCTAATTTATATATTTCTTAATTACTAACAAATAACCAGTTACTAATATATTCTAAGTAATTCCAATATCACTATCAATATGTCAATGTTCAGTTACAACTAGTTAGTAATCGACGAGACGATGTTCTCAATGTTCCATACACGATAAAAATATATTCTCGAACACGATATGTAGTGTAATATGTTCCATAGGAATAACAAATGTATATTTGTCGCTCTTAACAATGTTTCCATACTAATAAAAAGTTACTGTAGTACCAATGTTCCCGTACTAATAAAATGTTACTCTAATACCACTGTTCCCGTTCTAATAAAACGTTACTATAGTATCAATGTTCCCGTACTAATAAAATGTTACTACACAAGAAGTAATGTTATAATCTATAAGTAAGTATATCCTGAAAGTTATACTTATACGAATACTTCAGTTATATAAACAGTCTTTATAGATGTACAATCAATGATAATGTACAAAGTTATTCATGTTATCGGGGAGGATGTTTCAACATCTGGAAGTGGTTTAGTTTCGACAAGTTCGCTTGGGCATCTCGACAAACAGTCTGCGAACACATTCTTCACTCCAGGAATAGCTCGTATTTCAAAATTGAATGGTTGAAGCGCTATAGCGTAACGCGCTGACTTCGATGATTTAACGTTCTTCGTGTTCAGTGCGGTAAGAGCTTTTTGGTCAGATTCCACCACAAAGTGTGAGCCGAGGAGGTAACGTTCCAGTTTTGTGATTGCCCATACTAATGCGAGGAGCTCTTTATCCAGAACGGAGTATTTGAGTTCGCTCTCCGTAAGTTTTCTGGACACGTACATCACCGGAAATAAGGTGCCGTTATATTCCTGCATCAAAACTGCAGCAATAGCGTAAGAAGATGCATCACTGCGAAGAATGAAAGTGAGATTTTTGTTAGGCAACCTCAAAAAAGGTTCATTTGAAAAAAATCGTTTTATATAGTCTAACGCCGTTTGGTGATCCTGCGACCACTTTATTACATTAGATGTGCCTTTCTTCAGTAGAGACGAAAAAGGTGCAGTTATAGTAGACAAATGAGGGATGAATTTTGAATAGAACTGTATTAGTCCTAAAAGAGATCTAACTTGTTTTTTTGTCTTAGGTGCCGAGATGTTTAAAATTTTAGAGACGTTACTGTCTTCTGTATACATGAAACCATGACCTATGCGGTGACCCAGAAATGAGATGTCATGAAAACCGACAAAAGCCTTTGAAGGTTTCGCTGTTAAGTTATAATCCCGTAAGGTAGAAAGTAAAGCTTTTAATCCATGAATATGTTCATCCCAAGAGTCACTGAAAAGACAGATGTCATCTATATAAGTAATGACATCGGGACGATGAGACAATATGCGGCGCATCATGCGTACAAAGGTAGCTGGCGCATTCATTAATCCGAATGGCATAAAATTCCATTGAAAAAGACCACGTGGCGTCGAGAAAGCGGTGAATGGCTTTGCTTTAGGAGTGAGTGGCACTTGCCAATAGCCCTTTGAAAGGTCAAATTTCGAAAAGAATGTGGCATGAGATAATTTCTCCAATAAGTCGTCTAAAAGAGGTAACGGTTCCGCATCGAATTTTGTAACTTTGTTTAATTTCCTGTAATCTACGCAAAGACGTATATTGTTGTCCTTCTTCCTAATGATTACCATAGAAGAAGAATATGATGATGAAGATGGTTCAATTATATTTAATTGAAGCATCTCATCCAATTCCTTATCAACCTTATCACGAAAGTGTAAAGGGATAGGATATGGGCGAACTCGAATAGGCGTATCGTCAGTCAGAATAATGTCATGTTGGATGACTGACGTATGACCTGGGATGTCAGTGAGGACATCCTCATACGAGTGTAGAATATTAGAGACTTGCTGACGTTGATCAGCCGAAAGAGTAGATGAGATTGTAACATCATTCCATTTCTCAGTGGAATGGAGTGGTACAACTGGTATTGGTAGTTGTACATCATCGAAAGAAGATTCTTCTTCTTGGATGACTGACAAACTAGAATAGTGTTGAATAGGAGGTGTAGGATCGTCAGTTGCCTGGAACACTGACTGTAGATAATCAGGACGTGAGTAATACTCCTTCAACATGTTAATGTGGAAGGTTTTATGTTTACCATTAACATCAACGATGTAGTCGACATCGGATATTCTTGAGATGATCCTGAAAGGACCTCTCCAGGTAATTAAAAGACGATTGTTATGCGCAGGGAGTAATACAAAAGCTTCGTCACCAGGAATAAGCTGGCGAAGACGTCTATACTTGTTTGCAAATAGACGAGCTTTTTCTTTGGCTTGTTCGGATGATGCAGTAGCTAGTCTACAAGCATCTATGATTCTCTTTCTCAGAGAGATCACATACTCATAAGAGGATTGAGTTTCCTCTTCAATATTCTCGTCAACCAATAAGTCGTGGATTAACGACATCGGACCGCGTGGTTGCATGCCAAAAACTAGCTGGAATGGAGAAAACCCCGTGGCTTGATTTTGTACTTCGCGATACGCGAACAGAGCAGCGGGTATGACCCGATCCCAGTCTTGGGGATGGTCTTGGGTCATCTTACCCAACAACTGCTTGAGTGTCCTATTGAGACGCTCAATTAACCCATTTGACATCGGATGATAAATAGAACTAAGAGATCTGTCTATACCTAATGTCTTCATAACTTGAGACATGGATTCAGAAATGAACTGAACCCCATGATCCGACAAGATTTTCCGTGGAAAACCAATGCGTGAGAAGATTAACATCAATGCCTCTGCTACACTGGCAGATGAAGTGTTCTTGAGAGGGATGGCCTCAGGCCAACGAGTGCACATATCAATGCACGTAAGAATATGCGTATGCCCTCTAGCAGATGGAAGCATCGGACCAATAATGTCTATAGCCATTTTATCAAATGGTCTAATCGGGATGTCCGCAGCTTGAATAGGAGCCGCATGAAATGGACCCCGTACCTTAACTTCCTGACATATCAAACAGGACCGACAATAGAGAGTGATGTCCCTATGGACGCCTGGCCAGTAGAATGCCGAAAGCACTCTGGATTTGGTACGCGAAAAACCCATATGGCCCGCACATTGCGAGTCATGCGCATGTCGTAATATACGAGATCTCATAGAGGATGGGACTAAGATCTGATAACATAAGGATGAATCCTTTTCCCGTATTACTCTAACCAAAATCCCATTTTTAAGTATAAAGTCATGTCTAGATTTTGCAAGTTTGTTGCTGGTATTCTTTTTGTTCACATACTGAAAATTTTTTTTTAATGAATCATCATTCTTTTGCAATGTTGCAAACAACTCCCGTGAAATAGGAGCATCATCATCACAAGTGGTATGAACTGTAGGTTCAATAGGTGTATCATGCGACATATTAGTAGCTTGCGCTCTAGTCACTACTGCATTTGCAGTTTGAATATGTCGCTCTTCCCATTCAGCTATTTGCTGTGGTGTACACTCTTTAATACCATGTATGCGACCAAGTATTACATCACAAATTGGATTCGGAAGGAGACATGCCTGGATCTTTCCTGAAAAAAATGGTGTATTAAGGTCAATAATAGCAGTGGGAAATGTTTCAACGGTGCCACCAAAAG
Source organism: Oreohelix idahoensis (assembly GCA_024509875.1). NCBI lineage: Eukaryota > Metazoa > Mollusca > Gastropoda > Stylommatophora > Oreohelicidae > Oreohelix > Oreohelix idahoensis. The sequence goes on from JAMPIV010018521.1 coordinate 143,240, forward strand.
TCACACACTTGACAACCCTGCCCGTGGCACAACTTGGGTTGATCAGCGAAGTCCGGACGCCCACAGTACTACAACCTGAGTCAAATAGGAGAGAGCATGAAATGTTGTTGACAAATCCCTTGTTAAACTTAAGAGAGCCCTGTCCCTGGTGTACTGACGCAGCAGTGGCCGTACAGACTACAGGTAGACTAGGCAAGGTATGTCCGCAACGCAGCGTCGTGATCGCCTTAGGCTGGAAAAGAGTCGAGCATTCTGGACAGTCTTTCACCTGGGTACAATCAAGAGAACAAGACATAGCATTGTGAGTTTCAGCTACTTTACCCTGTTCAATGTTAGCCTGTGTATCACTTAAAGCGACATTAGAATGTCTACCCGTATTACTCGACGATCTATCTCTACGACGCGATCGATTTTGATTATTTGCATTAAAATTGCCATAATTGTCGTTTCTGCTTGAGTTAAAATTTGGATGAGTCCGATAATTTGTATAATTAAAGTTATGATGTTCTTTAAAATTTTTATTCCAAGAACCTTGTCTGTTTTGCGGACCCTGAGATCTTGATCTCCAGTTTTGTTTATTATAATGTCCTTGATTATTTTTAAAATTATTGTTACCAAAATCTCGCGATCTGTGAGCTTGGTTCCAAGAAACATTAAATGGAGCAGATTGTTGAAATTGCTTCCCTTTGTAAAAGTTATCATTGTTAAAATTGTAATTATTTCCCTTATTGACATACCTGTCAGCACTAAAGGAACGATTTCGTGAAAAATTGTTTTGTTGTGCTGCAAAAGCAACAGGCAATTCATTCTTAATCTGTGCATTACTTAGATCCATGGTTGGGTGAGCAGTGCAGAAGTTTTTTTGCATGTTCTTCTAAGTCTTTCATAGATAAAGGTTTCCGTTCGTGTAAAAATGCGAGAAATGTAGGATTTACAGACGATAGTACCTTATCGCGCATCAGTAAATCGAAGAGACCTTCATACGACTTTTCAATTTTGGATAATTCGATCCATCTTTCTAGGGTTAGTCGTATTTGTGACAGAAAATCACTGAAATTTCTGCTTGATTGCGGTAGTAATGTACGAAATCTTAATCGGTATTCATCTTCTGTCATTTGAAATTTCTTCAGAAGTGCGGCTCTAAGAGCATTATAATCATTCTTCTCATTAATACTGGTAGTATGATAAACTGCTAAAGCATCCCCAGTAAGTAACCTGGATAAATATGTGCAATACAGTGTTTTATCCACGTTATAAGACCTACAAGTGGCCTCAAATCTATCCAGGAAAAATATTACGTCATCCGACGGGGGATTAAATTTAGGTAATTTAAGGTGAATTTCCTTAAAATGATCATGTCTGGATGAAGTTTGGCTTTCAAAAGTTCTCTGAGAATTAGCTTCCTGAGTTAACCTAAGTCTCTCATATTCTGACTCTGCTAATTTTAGTTCATGCTGTCGTTTTTTATCATTCTCTTCCATCTCAAGCAGAAGTCGTTTTGTATTTTGTTCAGCTATTAATCTTTTTTCTTGCATTTCCTTTTGTTTATTTTCCATCTCAATCTTAAGTCTTTCTTCAGCCTCCCTTTGCTTCTGTTCTGCCTCTCGCTGAAATCGTTTCTCTTCTAATTCAGCGGCTAATCTCATTTTTTTCTCCTCTTCCTCAGCTATAAATTTCCTCTTCTTTTCATCCTCCTCAGCAGTTAATCTCATTTTTTTCTCATTCTCCTCAGCAGTTAATCTCATTTTTTTCTCATTCTCCTCAGCAGTTAATCTCATTTTTTTCTCATTCTCCTCAGACTCAATCCGTTTTTGATCTGCCTCAAATTGAAGTTTTTCTAGTCTTAAAGTTTCTAACTTTCTCTGTTCGGCTTCTATTTCTTGAGCTTTCTTATATTCTGCAAGTGCAAATGCTTTTGCTTCATCAGGAGCCATCTGAAGAGCTTTTGCTTGCTTAATGAAATAATCTAGTGAATACATTATGCTTTATAAGTAGTCACAATACTCTTGATTTATAAAATGATAATTAATCAATGTAAATTAATTAACCTTGTTACTATAACAAGTGTTCTTCGTTCCTGTCCTAGAACGGTATATTTTGTTATCATATAATTATGAAATATGTTAATAATCAATACAGTAATTTATGTAATGAAATGTCATGAAATCAACAACGTGAAAGACAATAGAAACATTACCGACAAGACACGATAATCAAAGACGAGTGAACACAATCGTAGAAATCAACAAAAATAGAAATGTGTAACTAAAATAGAATATCGTAAAAATTTACGATGACAACTACGATCAGATACTCAACAGGACAATTGACAACACAGTGTAAAAACATAGGTTTTGTAAAAAAACTGAACGACAGGAAAGGTGAGACGGACGCATAATACAAACAAAATTCATCATAAAACTAAATACGAGTAAAAATAACTACCAAAAACAACAAGTAAACGTGACGAAACAGCTAAACAGATACTATCATAAGGAACAATTAGCGATCGGAACTTCGGCAAGGTTTCTAGCCTTGGACCGGAATTATCGCTCAATTGAAACTTACAAGTTGAGCCCTACAGAACGTCTGACGAAGAGCCCGAATTGGCTTCGAGATGGATCTCGTTCGTCAGATCAACCTCCCTACCTCCCACGACGAATGTACAACATATAACATATAACATGGAAAATGTAAAGATGGACATAACTATAGAAGGCACAGCTAAAAGTAATAAAATGTACAACGAAAGCACGTTATACTCATCTCGCGTGTGCCGGGAAAAAACAATGTGCCTCGTCTCCGTGGATGTACGTCTGAGGATAAAATACTTCGCTCTGCGTATATAACAACAGCTCGCACGTAATAATGACGAATAGGTGATCCCAAGGCAGTCAGTCACTGTAAAACTTGACGTGGAGGTTGATTGATGACCTTGAGCATTTGGTAACCGTAAGTTGATTCTGATTCATCATCACACTAGGTTCCAAGTTTGAGATGTTGTCGCCTTGAAAGTTCAAATCTTCTTTTCAACCGATACTTGGATTGAGTACGTTCCTGTGAAATTATTTATTTCCAGACCACACTGGCATACCATTTACTGTTGGGTCGTTCATTCTAATGGTAAAGAACTTCATTACGCGAATGGTTGCAAAGAAACAAAAATGTCAGAAAATGTTCTTCAAAACGAACTCCAACAAGTAGTGTTTAACTGGTCACTTACTGGCAGCACACAAGTCTGTGATGACTGTACATATATTTTTATTTAACGTGACACATACGGAGTGGAACAAGACGATCATAGTTACAGGTGCAAAAGGGTCATACGTCAAAAATGTTGATAATTACTTTTCAAGTTCATGAAGATTCTCTAACAATTAAGTCCTCTTATTCAAGTGACTAAGGATCACTTCCTCTACCATATCATATGTATTGCAGTCAAGTCCGTTGACCTTCTTTCAAGGACGTATCTTATGGCCAACGGATTCATTCTCAAGGAGCAATACTTCTTATCATACTTGTAACAATTCCAGACTTTTTCCATACGATACTTAGGTAGCATATATATATAAAATCCAAACAAAGTCATCCACGACAATACGACCAGGTTAGAGTTCTGTGTTGACTAACCTCTCTATATCCATGCCACGACTTTGGCATTGACGAAAATACGGCATATAAAAACATGTGAAGCATACAAATCAATTAACTTCGTTTACTCGTAGGTATCCTCCCTCTACGGTAATTCAAAAGGGCTAACGACTCCGTCTGTCCATTCTAGGAATGACATACTACGATGAATTCCCGCTAGACCAAAACTAGGAGCGGCCTGATACTTTAATTTAACTCAATAAACATTCGATATGACATGGGGCGACACTTACTTGATACTTCCACTATTGGCTTCATCATGAATACCAGTAGATATCATTACAAAATAATGGCTTCTTCAAACTTGCCAGAAAAATCCAAGAAATATATATCGGACATAAACATGGTCCGAACTGCCCCGTTCAAAACATGACGTCACAATCCCCTAACTAGGTTACCCGTGCGTCCAAAGCAACTCACACTGCATTGTGCACGTCAGTGCGTGAATCAATCGAACGCACAAATAATATAACTATATTAAGACTGGTGCGTACCGTCAATGCTTTAGCGCAGGCTTCCTGTAAGGGATTAAGCACTTTCCTCTCGCAGCACAGTTGTCAGGCTCCGGGATCCAAATCTGGTACCATTCAGCTCGTCAACCCAGCTGTAAATGGGTACATGACTCTACTCTTGACTAACGGAAGGCAACGGCAGCGAGGAAGCGAAATGGTCACTTCATCTCATAAAAAGCTCTAACGGCACGAGAGCAACATTAAGGGTAACGTTAACTCTTAACAAAAAAACAACACTTAGGGTACTATTAGTTCTAACAAACCTGACAACATGAAATGTAACATTAGCTCTAACAACAAAGATACCATTAGTTCTTACAACAACGATACCATTAGCTCTAACAAACCAAGATACCATTAACGGTACGATTAGCTCTAACAACCAACCTTCCCGTTAAGGGTACCATTAGCTCTAATAACCAAGATACCATTAGCTCTAACAATAGAGACAACATTAAAGGCAACATTAGCTCTCACAACAAAGATACCATTAGCTCGAACAACAAAGATACCATTAGCTCTAACAACAAAAACAACATTAAGGTAACATTAGCTATAATAACAAAGACAACATTAAGGTAACATTAGCTCTAACAACAAAGACAACATTAAGGTAACATTAAATCTAACAACAAAGACAACATTAAGGTAACATTAGCTCTAAAAAACAAAGACAACATTAAGGTAACATTAGCTCTAACAACAAAGACCACATTTAAGGAAACATTAGCTCTAACAACAAAGACAACATTAAGGTAACATTAGCTCTAACAACAAAGACCACATTAAGGTAACATTAGCTCTAACAACAAAGACAACATTAAGGTAACATTAGCTCTACAACAAAGACCCTATTTAAGGTAACATTAGCTCTAACAACCAAGACAACATTAAGGTAACATTAGCTCTAACAACAAAGACAACATTTAGGTAACATTAGCTCTAACAACAAAGACAATAATCTAGTATCTGTAAAAACCTAGAGAAACACTTAAAAGCAACAACAAACAAGTTGGCTACAAGCATTAGCATAAATAGAAACAACATCTTCAAACAAAACACAACACACAATAACGGCCGCCCTATCGAGTCGGTGTTGAGTTCTGAAAGGTTCGTCGTACACGGTTTGAGCTAGTTGTAAGCTGTGCAGCCGGCACGAGCAGCTTGCCGTTCATTTAGCGGGGACACCTGTAAACCTTGCCCCACCCCTTTCCGGTCACTAGCCTAGGTAATCACGGTGACAGGCACAAAGACTGCCGTTACAGGGAATGGCGCGGAAATGCCATGTAATGGCGAAGGAATGAATGAAAGACTACGCACACCTGTGACGGAAGACAGGATATACAAGTAGAAGTCCAGATTTTTCCCAAGGTATCGTATCCACAGTCAGTTCTGGAAGTTCAGTGTTCGACAAAATCTGGTCAGTTTAAAATGTATTAAGACAAATCCTCCGAAAATAAGGGAACAGGACCCTGCATCATACACAAAAAGTGGCGCTACTGGGCTACGGACTTCATAATATAACACAAACTGCTACAAGCAGCACCACTATAACAAATCATATAAAGTGTGTTTGTGTAGGCTTCTGACAAGAGAGCCTCATGCAGCGCTGGTACTACGCCCTTTACTGGGATTTAAAAAAAAAAGACGATAAACGAATCTAGCTATGTCTTCTTCTTCTTTGTTCCTTAGCCGCCGGCTGTCAAAGCAGTCAGTGGCCATCACGCCGGGTTTCATCTTGTAGGGCAGTAACAAACTGCTTCAACTTTGCTCGGTCGGCAGCCATCCTGCGTGCAATGCTCCAGCTTTGGTTCATTCTTTGCATCTCGGCCTGCACAGTTCTCCGCCAAGTTGTTTTTGGTCGGCCTCTTTCGCTTTCCTTCATGGGTACATAGCATAGCTGTTCTTGTGACGGCGTCAGGGTCTCTTCTGATGACGTGAATCTAGCTGTATAATTATAAACAAATGTCGGATGTGGCTAAGTAGTGTAAACTTACCTGCTAACTGTAACATGATTTTGACAAGTGGCAGATTTTTTCTTAATATACATTCACATCGATATAACTATTGTCATCATCGTTACTACTTAATCACTGTAAAGCTCAGATCATCAACTACAAGCTTTCCTATCTTGTGCCACCCAATCATGTATTTTCTATGCTTCTTTATAAATGCGATCACGTCTTGCCCCTCAGTGAGTTTACCTATTATGTTCTAAACATCTCTGGGATTGTAGCTGTTCTATTTTAGTACAAATTATTTCAGTGTTAGTCTTTCTTGGCCTCTTCATAAGTTATGTTTGTGTCAAGTTGAGGGAGCTTTCCCCCTTCCTTGGCCAATCTGTCAGCCTCTTCATTTCCAGGGATGTTGCAGTGAGAAGGGATCCACTGTATCACACCTCTTTTGTATTGCTGACATAGTCAGTGAAGTGTTACTCTTAGGTCATCTAGTTCAGCATTACTTTGACTTTTCAGCGTTGTAATCACTGACAGCGCATATGAGAAGATAGCTACTGGTTTCTCTGAGCTTTCTTCTGTCATTAGAATTTCTGATGCAGTTTTTAAGGCCTCTGCTATGAAGTTACTTGAAAATTTCCCTGTTGCGACTGCTATCTTTTTTTGTGTGCCATTGCTTAAGCTCAGGAAGACTCCTCCACCCCCATCTTCTGTTGCATTAGTTGCTGATCCATCTGTGTATGCATGGATCCAGGTGTTGCTTGGGTAATGTTTCTCTATATATTTTGTGGTTAGGACTCTCCTTTCTGTTTCATTTTGGCTGTTCTTTCTCTCAATACCAGGAACGTTTTCTATGATTTCAGGGAAGCACTGTTGTTTCCAAATTGGTAGCTTGTGTGCAGTACATATTGAGGTCGCTGTTGATATTGCGTTTATGGGGTCTGCTCTCATCTTTGTTTTAACTGTCTCTACGAAGTTGCTTCGCTTCAGTCTTCCCCTTCCAAGTCCATTTATTCTCTGGTGCATTGGGTGGTCTATCAGCCTCCTGAATTTCTCGGCTTGTTGCTGGGCTCTGCTATCTCTTCTATCCTCCATAGGCTGGAGTTAGTGATCTTTTCCAACTCTTCAATGGGTGTTGACTTCATGCCCCCTGTTATGATTCTCAATGCTTGGTTTTGGGTTCTGTTTATTTTGTCAAAGTTCGACTTAGCTGCTGTTGACCATGCTGCAATGCCATATTCTAAGACTGGTCTCACTCGCCCAGTATAAAGCTTATTTAATACTCTCTCGTCTGCTCCCCAACCCGTCCCAGCAAGTTTTTTCATGATTGCCATTCTCTGCCTTGCTCTTGTCCTTTTTTTTTTTCAATCTGGGTTTTCCAAGTCAAGCGGCGATCAAAGGTAATGCCTAGGTAGTTTGGGTTTTCATCCAGATGTAGGTTTTTTCCCCATTTAGCACCAATTTGGAGATCTGTGGTTTGTTTGAGAGAGAAAACACTGTGTATGATGTTTTCCCTTCATTTATCTTTACTAGCCATGCCTTGGCCCACTCCTCCAATGATGTTAGGGCTTGCTGCATCCGAATGCTTACCGTAGTGATATATTCCTCTGAGATCCACAGGGCTAAGTCGTCTGCAAAGGAGGCATTGTGAGTTCTTCTTGGAATATTCTCTGATATGTCATTAATATATGCGAGGAACAACGTGGGTGACAGGACTCCCCCTTGGGGAACACCCTGCTCTAATACCATCTTCCTACTGGTCTGTCCTTGTAGTTCGACTCTGGCAGTTCTATTCTCAAGATAGTGGCTGATCCATTTGAACATTCTCCCACACACTTCACTTCTTTGCAGCTTGACTTTTAGTCCCTCTTTCCACACTTTGTCAAATGCTTTTTCTAAGTCCACCCAAACCACCAGTGTGTGCTTTTTTTCTTGGAAAGCGTCCTCAATTTTCTGAGTTATATAAGTGGATCTGTGTTTTCTGAATCCTGCTTGCTGTGGGGCTAAGAAATGTTTTTCCTCTAGATGCCACATTAGTCGGGTATTAATTATGCGCTCCATCAATTTTCCAACACAGCTAAGTAGACTGACAGGTCTGTAGCCATTTGGTTCTGTCTGAACTTTGTCTTTCTTAGGTATTAGAATCAGTATGGCGTCTTTCTATGTCTGTGGTACTATTCCTCTTTTCCAGCTGCAGTTTAGGATGGCCAGAAGCTTCTTTTTTGCCATTGTTCCTAGGCCTGTTAGCATTTCATTGTTTATCCCATCTTTTCCAGGTGACTTCTTTTTCTTTAGCGCTCTCATTGCCTCTTCCATTTCTTGCATTGTTAACTTTGCCATCATGTGTTCTTCTGGTGCAAGCTTTTTGTTGTCATGACTCCTTTGTTCATCAATGATGGCCTTTCTTCTGTCTATAGGGACATCAATGTGGTTTGCACCAGCATAGTGTTCCATGAGTGCATTTGCAGCTTTTTTTCTTCCCGAGAGCATATTTTCACCTTGTTTGATTGTGATGTGATTTTTGTACGGTTCTTCGTTGTTCAAAGCTCTAACTAGTTTCCACAGTTTGTTCCCTTCTTTATCTAGGTTGAGATTTTCTGTTGTTTGCTTCCAGCAGTCTCGTGTTGTTTGGTTTAATGTTCTTTTGTACTTTGCAGTGGTTGCTTTGAGCAAGATGTTTGCCTCAGTTGTTTGTTCTGTTTCTGCCGTGTCTCTGGCTTCTGTTACATCTTCAAGTTTTTGCAGTTCTTCATTCCAGTATGGTTTATAGTTCTTTCTTGCCCCTCTCGGAATGGTCTCAATAGCTGCTTGAAGTATTGCTCTATTGAAGCTTTCAGCCATATTTTTTATGCTGCTGTTTCGTGTGTTGATGGTCTCGCAAAGACTGTCTGTCAGCACTGCAAAACTGTCCCAGTCAGCTCTTTTGTAATTCTATCGGGGCAATGGTTTCACTTCATGGGGAACATACTCCATATTAACCACTAGCTTTATTGGTCTGTGGTCGCTGCCTGCTAGCTGGCCAAGTACCTGTCGGTCAATTTTGTGAAGGATGTCCCCTGTGGCGAAAGCTAGGTCTGGAGTGGAAGTGGTGTGCCATCTTCTAGAGTAGAAACTGGGTTTATCATCTGGCCTGTTGATAAGGTGAAGGTTTGTGTCTATCTCCCAGTCCTCCACTTCCTCTTCTCTACTGTCTGTAACCAGATATCCCCATCTTTCCGAGTGGCTGTTGAAGTCTCCGACCACTATGCAGTTTGAGCTCTTTATTTCCATACTTGCAAGTGACAGGTCTTTGCTCGATGGGCCATACAAATTGTAGATACGCATGTTCGTGTCCTTTATTTTAATGTCAACCCCTAAAATTTCCGACTGGTCGTTGAAGTTCGCGGATACCTCGCTACTTGGTATTGAGTTTCGGGTAAGTAATAGCACACCTCCTTTGTGTCCTTCTCGATCGAGTCGGAACGCCTGGTATCCTCTTATTGAGAATCTGTGGTTGCCGTTGAGATGTGTTTCTTGGATGCAAGCCACATCTATTTGATCTTCATAAAGGCGGTTTTTTAGGGGGACTTTTTTGTTGAGAACTTCTGCATTCCACTGCAGAATGTTGAGTGTTTTTGGTGTTTGGTCAATAGCGTTTGCCCTTTCCCTGTGTACCTTGACTCCACAATTCAGGGGAAGGTGACCACCAGTAGTACTGGTTAGACCCCTTCGAGGCGGGGGGTCCGGCACTCTCGCCGCCTGGCGGGACTCCACGGGACGAGCACCACAATGCTTAAATTGTATTCGTGACATCTTCATTAGGCGAAGTACGTTGCACTGTTTCGTTTAGCATGTAGCCCAGTGCATCCGATTTCAACAGGCGTTTCTGTAGGGTTGCGTTCCTTAGCTCTTGACTGTCCCCAGCCTACCTGCAGGGCAGCAGGTGGTTTGAAATCAGAGTTTTCCTTCTCCTAGACGAACTGCCTTCCAAGGCTTACGAGCTTCATCTACCCGGGATTTAACCCATGCCTGGGGTTTGGGTTGGTGCTGGCCAGAGCATGGTCCACTCGCCGGTGGGTACTGTGCCTACACCGTAAGGGGTCCCAAACTACTCCCGATAGACGACAAACAGTGATGAATGAGGCAAGAAAGCATTTAACCCATGAAGTGGGGGTGGGTTGGTGCAGACCAGAGCATATACCACTCGCCGATGGGCTCTGCATCTACAGCTATAGGGTTCCACCTACTCCCCAGCCCATTTAGTCTGGCCCCTCACCAAGGACCTGTCCGGCTTGGGTGACCCTGCCAGAAGTAAAACTACCGCCGGCATAGCTCCCGGGATCATTGGGGCACTCAAGCTCTCCAACCAACGGCAAGGTAGGCTTACATATGGAGAGACCTTGATTCTAAAAGGGACAAACTACAAGCAAAGCCTAGGAAAACAAACAGAATAATCAGAGAGGGAGCAAACACGAACCTGAAAGATCCAAATAAAGTGATATGACTCGCACAAGAAAGATTAGGAGCCGTTAGAACGTAAACCGAAATATTTTCTCGGACATAGTACTGAAATGAGAAGATATTTCGAAATGTTTAAAAAAAAGAGTCCAGAAACTTCAATTTTAAAATCACTGCGATCTTTATTTCAGCATTCAACTGAACAATCCTTTTTTTCCACAAATGTATTCCTATATTCGCAGGTCCAACTAAAATTTCTTCCGCTTTTAAGGTCAGTATTACATGAATATATCATCATCATCAGCAAGTGCCATATCAACAAGAATAGATGCACAATTACCCACACATATTCCGGTTTTCTCTGTCAATAATGCTGTTGACTCTTCATTCGCCGGCTCCTCCATCCATCAATGTCACTGTATCTGTCCGTTGTGTCGTACTATATCAGTGATAGCCCGTGACGAGACAGAGAAAGAATACCCTTAGACATGTTGTAACATGCGTGGGTCTGGTTGGCGACTTGATCATCATGTCAAACACAAAGTGCTACACAAATCACATATTCGCTACAAAAGTATTTGAGCAGGCTTGATGCATGGGGCCAGCTGCAGTAGTGGTTACATGCTCCACGTGGAGCGGTGACAAAGGAAATAGATGAACATCAGTCATGTTTTAGGTGTGGTGTCCTCAATGAAAGAGAGGAGATCGGAGCACTGACGGAGTAGTCCGTGTGCAGTGAAGATAGTCCTTATAACCAAACCACACAAACCAGTCCTCAATGAAAGTGGATTCTTCTGCCACAATAGGAATGTCAGTCCATGCACAGTTTTAACATGTCTCCACAATAGGAATGTCAGTCCATGCACAGTTTTAACATGTCTCCACAATAGGAATGTCAGTCCATGCACAGTTTTAACATGTCTCCACAATAGGAATGTCAGTCCATGCACAGTTTTAACATGTCTCCACAATAGGAATGTCAGTCCATGCACAGTTTTAACATGTCTCCACAATAGGAATGTCAGTCCATGCACAGTTTTAACATGTCTCCACAATAGGAATGTCAGTCCATGCACAGTTTTAACATGTCTCCATGTCGTAATTTTTATCTGAGAGGGTGCTGATGAATATTGGTCCCTTTAGAGTGTAAGGTGATATTGAAGGCTCTGTGAAAATAAGGATTTGGGAGAATGAGGTAGTAGATTCACAAGCGCTGGGAAGGAGCAAGGACAGTCTCTTATTACGACAATATCTGTGTTCTCACAGACTACTCCTATCTCTCTTCTGCACAAACAATTGTTTGTCAGTTCCAGTCGCTCAACGCGCTCACCGATTTGGTGATTCTGTCGCTCAACGTACATGAACACAACCTACACAGATGGAAATGTTTGGAGTTTTAGGCCAACCGACAACCAACACAATTAATGATTAATACCTTTATTATCATAAAGGACTCACACATAATTGTACATTTACAGTCAAAAAATCAAAGGTTACAGAATACAAATATAACAAGGGAAGAGGGGTTTTTGAGGAGAAATATCCCATCCACCGTTTCCCGTTTATATTTACTAACAGACAAAACCCGGTCCCAAAGACAAGAAAAGGGTGGGGGGGGGGGGGGGGGGGGGGGGGGGGGTGATCAGAGATAGGCAATTTAACCCACTGGTAAATTTATTACTCTGAGGCAAGGGGTTACAGTAAAGGGGGGGGGGGGGGTGTAGAGAAAAGCTAGGGTTCTCAATTGTCTCCCTTTAAATCAACAAATTTTACGGGAGGGGGGAATGAACACAGTTACCCAATCCCGCTAGGAGAGATCCCGTACAAGGAATATAATGCACCTTAGTACAAGGTCGAACTAATTAAAAGGGTAAAGAAAAGATAAATCTCCTTTCATTCAAAAAAAAAACACACTAGGGCTGGCCATCCCCCACAAACACACACGCAGACTTACCGAAAGGTGAATTCTGGCACTTCATAGGAAATACATAAAAAAACAGCACTAAACCTTGGCTTAGGTAAAAGTATTTTTCTTCTGTGTACAGCCCCAGATTTTGCGGGTTGTTGAAGTTAACAAAGTGTCCCGAAATCGCTGGACGTTGAAGTTTAACGGTACTGTTTATTTATTAGATAAAGTTCCTAAAGAATGTCACAGGCACTTGGCTAGGCGTGAGGTATGGTGTGGTTCCTAAAATTGGCACAGCTGGTGGAGATAACTTCCTTTTTCCGTAATGTCACAAGTTAAGAAAAACACTGAGGTAAGTTCTTCTTCGGGGGGGGGGGGGGGCGGGGGGGTGGGGGGCGGGGGGGGCGGGGGGGGGGGGGGTAAAATCCACTGAATATACGTGACAGACAGTGTTCAAGTAGATCGATGTTTTTTCTTCACAAATAGGGGCAGTGAATAAAATATGTTCTGCTTCCAGTTTTCCTTAAGGACTCTATATGAACTAGTATTTTTAAAGTGTTTCTTGAATGGCTTTTTTCTCAGTTACGTTCAGAGGAGCGGGGCCCATTACAGGTCGCCACAAGTTTAGCTTTAAAAAGTTCATATGTTACTGGAGTTATCGAATTGAGTTTGGCAGAACTCTGTATATAATTAATAATTGCTGGGATGCAGGTTGAATGATCGTTCGTCTGCACAGAAAGAATACACTCCAATAGTCACGAAGGTAGATGAAATCCAGCAGGAATCCGACTATGCTAGTGCAACTAGGATTCTGTCAGAGCGAACGATAAAATGCAGTTTTTCGGAGTTCTCTATTTATACTTCTCGAATGTAACTTGAATGGGGCGTGTTAAATTTTCGCACCTTTCTTGAACTCGAGCAAAATTCGAGATACCTCGCCGTGGTGTTAACCGTTGCAATTCCTACGATTCCCCCGGTCTACCGATTTCCTTCCGTCTCAGGCTGCTCGCATAAGAGTGCGAAAATTTTCCGAGAAGCTAACTCTGTGAGCTGAAAGTCCCTGATTCTTTAGATCGCGGCCGCTCCACGTTGAATTCTGAAGATCAGCCTGTTCTTTGATGGTACCGCTGTTCTGAGAGCTTTGTGGCCCGTCCTTTTTTCGGGCCGGCGTTAAGGAAAAGATTGCTATAAATCGTTCTCAGAAATGGTTGTGGGCGGGATTTAACCTCCCATCAAAGGCCATGCGATCTCAAACGTTCGCATAAGATAGCAGGCTACATATTAATGATCCAGCGTGTAAGGTTCTGGTGGAAATGTTGCATGCCGGTAAAAGTTACAACAGATGATCAGGGGTTCTAAAGTTATGAGAGGCCAATATTCTGTTATCATCCATCGAGTCAGGGAAATTCATTTGTCATACGTAGACGTACGTCACAATCGTCCCCACTTTTGAGACATGGAAACTCGTTTTCATGTTTCATTTATGACAATGAAGCTGCCCTGATCGGTAGCTTTAGGATGATTGGCATCGTCGATTTTCTCCTCTTCCTCTGTGGTCCAGTTTCTACTCAAGAAGTCAGCTCCGACATTCTGTTTTCCTGGAATATATTCCACTTTGAAGGAATAAACACTCAATAGCAAGGCCCAACGCATTATCCTTGCGTTGAATTCCTTCTTGGCACCCAGGAAAGCTAGTGGAGCATGGTCTGTTTGCACCGTGAAAGAAGTGCCATACAGAAACTCATGATGGCGTCTGATGCCATGAATCAGAGCGAGACATTCTCTTTCAACGACACTGTAGTTGCGTTCCGCTTTATTCAGTTTCCGACTGCCATAGGCAACTGGAAATAGCATGTTCAGGTCACTGTCATCGGCTTGCAGCAATGTTGACCCGATGCCCTGACCTGACGCATCAACTCTCAGTATGAAAGGTTTCTTAAGGTCAGGTAACCTTAGGATGGGGTATGCCGACAACTGTCCTTTCAAAGTGCTATACGCGTGTTCGCACTTTTGATCCCATATGACCTTATCAGGACAACCTTTCTTTGTGAGGTCAGTCAGAGGTGCCGTCAGTCCGTTGAAGTTCTGGATGTACTTCTGATAGTATGCACATAGCGATATGAAGGAACGTACGTCTTTTTTCGTTCGGGGTCTTTTTGCTGCCACAATTTCCTCCACGTTCTTCTTAATAGGCCAACTGCATCCGTGAGAAATAGTATGCCCCAGGAAGTCTAACTGTTCAAACCCGATGAGACATTTGCTAGGTCTGGCTGTGAGACCCGTTTCCTGTAGTCTCCTGAGGAGCATAGCAACCGTAGCAATATGTTCTTCATAGGTTTCCGATGCAATTAATATGTCATCCATGAAATTATGGATATGGGGACTTTGCAAAGGCTCTAGAAGCTTCCGCATCATCCTGGTGAACACTCCTGGTGCGTTATGCAAACCGAACGGCATCACATTAAATGTGTAATGTCCTTCGCTAGTGCTGAAAGCTAACAAAGGTTTAATTTCCTCCTTGAATGGTATTTGATAATAACCTTTACTGAGGTCAATCTTGGAGAAGATCTTTGCTTTGCTGAGCTTGGTGAACAACTCAGAAGCAGTTTGGAGCGGTTCAGGATGGAATTCTGTTACAGCGTTTAGCAACCGGTAATCAATACACAGCCGAACTTCCTTATTGGGCTTCTGCAACAGCACTACACTCGAGCTGTAAGGAGATGTAGACTCACTGATAATTCCTGCCTGACGCAGCTTGTCTATTTCTCCGCGAAGTGCATCCGCTTTAGCGTACGGGATGGGGTAAACTCTGGTTTGGACAGGGGTCTCGTTTGTTAATTTCATATCAAATTCAATGAGATTTGTTCGACCAGGTACATCCGTTAAGACTGCGCTGTACTGTTTTAGTAGAGCCCTGGTTTCTGTTTGTTGTTCAGGTGAGAGATTGTCGCCGAACTTGACATCTTTAAAGGATTCTGTGGGTTGCAGTGGATACTCCATGCAACAATCATCATCTTCCTCGTCTTCCGTTGCTATGGCGACAGCCAGGAGATGCTCGGAGGATGGCACCGGTCTTTCCAAATATTTCTTTAGCAGATTTATGTGGAAGACCTTCTCCTTTCCTTTGATGGAGATCTTGTAATTAGTACGCGAGATCTTTTTAAGGACGGTAAACGGCCCTTGCCATCCGATGCGAAGTTTATTGCTTCCGGTTGGGAGTAGCAACAAAACTTTCTCCCCTGGTTGGAGCTCTCTCTCTTTTGCAGCTTTGTTGTATCTTTTAGCGTGTTTAGCGTGGGCTTTCGTAAGGTTGGTTGTAGCTAGATCCCATCCTAGCTTTAGCCTTTCCTTGAGCTCAGATACATACTTGCTTGCAGAGACGACTGTCTCGTCAGCCTTTTGGTCTGTCAGGGACCGAAGTAAGGCTTCTAATGGCCCCTTTATAGGTCTGCCAAATAAAAGTGTAGCAGGCGGGAATCCCGTAGATGCTTGGGGAACCTCTCGGTAGGCGAATAAGGCAGCCGATATATATAGGTCCCAGTCTTCCGGTTTCTCCTGACCCAGCTTACGTAACATGGTGGTGAGGCTGCCATTAAAACGTTCCACAAGCCCATTTCCGGCCGGATGGTAGGGACTTGTGTGGATATGTTTGGCCCTCAAGATCTTAAAGATCTCCTCCATTAACAGGCTACGGAATTGGGATCCATTGTCCGTCAAAACTTGTTGAGGGAATCCCAACCGTGTAAAGATTTGCACGAGGGCTTCTGCAACATGCTTGGAATCTATGCATGTTAGCGGTACAGCTTCTGCCCACATTGTGCACGTGTCGACTAAAGTCAGGATGAACCTGTGCTTTCTTTTGGTCCTTTCCAGGGGTCCAATGATGTCGACAGCAACTCGTTCAAATGGAGTCCCTACTATTGGCATTTGCCCCATGGGTACTGGGGGTGTCAAGTGCTTGGGTGCTACCCGTTGGCACTGGGCGCAGGATTTCACATACCTGACAATGTCAGAGTTCATTCCTGGCCACCAATAGTGGGTATTTATTCGCTGAATAGTGGCGTTTTGTCCCATATGTCCGCTAAAGGGAAGAGAGTGCCCCATCTCTAAGATCTGGCTTCGGTACTGCGTCGGAACTAGGAGCTGGTTATTCCCCGTGTCCAGGTTTCCCATTCTACGATACAATACGCCATCCTTAGAAAAGATGTCTCCGTTGTGTCTGGGGTCCTTAGCCATGGGCAGTTTTTTAAAGCAGAGCTCCAGAGCAGGGTCCTTTTGTTGCGCCTCCTTCAGTTCGTTCGGCAACAAATTTGGCGCAGGCTCCCTCTCCTTCTTGGCTTGCCCTTTTGTGGTTACCGCTGCCACAATCGGCTCCTTTGGTCTCCCAATAAACACATATCTACATCCCAGGATAACTGGGTAGATAGGATCATCCATAATGGCCGCTTTTATAACTCCTCTGACAAAGTCAGAGTGTATTTCTACCAGTGCGATAGGCAGCGTCCTGGGCGCATCACTCTTAAACACTCCACTAAGTTTGACGGTTTCCTCTGTCTCCTGACCTGGTTTGACTAGGTGTCTAGCAACAATACAACTAAAACTTAATCCAGTGTCAAAGAGACAAGTGGTTGAGGTACCATTCAAAATTACAGTTCCTCGAGTTGAGGGTCGGTCCCCCTCAGGTTGAGAATCACTGACATTGATTCTACCTTTTTTGTTTACGAGATGGCTCATCTGTGGGTTTACGTTTAGTGCTGGGAAGTTCGGCCATTGCATTGGTATAGCGTTCGGCCTTATTGAGTATGTCCTCAAGCCTGACTGCGCCCTGTTCAGCCAAAAATCTACGGGTTTCGTTTGACAAGGTTGCCTTTATCTGTTCCACAAGAACAAGTTCAAGTAGTCCCTCATATGTAAGAGGTAGGTCAGATAATTCAATGCACTTTGTCAAATAGCCCGTGAGACGTGAAGAGAATTGGGGGAATGTTTCCGTGCTCTCTTTTCGGCTGTTTCTGAACATTTGCAGAAATTTTCGGGCGGTCATTTCGAACCGCTCTAGCAAGGCCTTCTTAAGCATGTCGTAATCATGTTGGTTCGGTCCCAGCTTTGTGTATACGTCATAAGCATTCGCTTTTAGTGACGTCGAGAGTTTAAGTGCCCAGCGGGAACTCTCTAACCCATACAGATTTGCGAGCCTTTCGAATTTTTCTAGGTAGCTGTCAATTTTTTCGTTAGGGCTAGGAAAAGACTCTAAAGCAAAAGACATCGCAGTTAATTGGGCAGACTGAGTGCTGGAGAGATCCATTGTTTGAGAATGGGGCGAAGACGGCTCTCCATTATTTGAAGTAAAGGCACTCAGACTCTCTAAAGCCTTGAGCGCTAATTCATGCTGTCTTTCCTTGTCTCTCTCTCTTTCCCTGCGGGCGTCCATCTCTGCCTCAATTTTCTTCTGCTCCAATTGACGATCGTCCGCTTCTTTCTTCCTAGCTTCTGCCCTCTCTTCCTCCGCGTCATACCTTTGCAGTTCCTGGTTGATAAACAGATTCGCGGCTTCTGTGTCTAATCCTGAGTCTTTCGCTTCCTGTCTCAAAATGGATCTTACCCTAATTCTCTCAGCCATTGTCAAAGAACTGGATGCTTCTAAGACTAGAGAATAGTAAGATGGAACAAGAAGGGGAAAAACTCAAAGCCGCTACGAGAAAAACCAAAGTAAAATAAAAATTTACTGAATGACCTCGTGTGTTAACTTATCGCCGCTATTATTGTCACTTAAGACTCGTAACGCAAGCAACTATGCCAATTCAATTGGTAAGTTACACTAGAAAAGAATCTACTCTTACTAACAGTAGAGAAAAATTTATATTAAACAATTTAAAAGGAAAAAAAAATTTCCCAGAAAATGTTAATTCTCTAACAACAAACTCCGTCTGAAGACAATTTTTGAGATGAGACGTAGTTAACTTAATTTTAAAAAATCAGATAATCCGTCTTTAGCTTAGCTCAACTCAAACGCTTCATAACCTTTAGTGATTGTACAACAATCACGCAGTCCCAGCAATTATATAACCAAAATTTTCAATTCCCTCTGCCAGAGAATACAAATGTGACAATCTTTTATTATCACTAACTGCCTGTTCCTGTGGAAAAACAAACCTGTCTTAATTATTGTGTGGTTGGCCCAAAATACTGAACGGCTTGGTCTAGGGGAAGTAATACTTTTAAAGATTATACCTACTTCACAAAGACAATCAACCACACTCTATTTTGACTAAGTTCAGAATCTCGAACGAGCTAACCATATATTGTCGTAATTTTTATCTGAGAGGGTGCTGATGAATATTGGTCCCTTTAGAGTGTAAGGTGATATTGAAGGCTCTGTGAAAATAAGGATTTGGGAGAATGAGGTAGTAGATTCACAAGCGCTGGGAAGGAGCAAGGACAGTCTCTTATTACGACAATATCTGTGTTCTCACAGACTACTCCTATCTCTCTTCTGCACAAACAATTGTTTGTCAGTTCCAGTCGCTCAACGCGCTCACCGATTTGGTGATTCTGTCGCTCAACGTACATGAACACAACCTACACA
The DNA here is from genome assembly GCA_024509875.1 of Oreohelix idahoensis. Taxonomy (NCBI): domain Eukaryota; kingdom Metazoa; phylum Mollusca; class Gastropoda; order Stylommatophora; family Oreohelicidae; genus Oreohelix; species Oreohelix idahoensis. The sequence goes on from JAMPIV010018521.1 coordinate 162,284, forward strand.
GATGGAAATGTTTGGAGTTTTAGGCCAACCGACAACCAACACAATTAATGATTAATACCTTTATTATCATAAAGGACTCACACATAATTGTACATTTACAGTCAAAAAATCAAAGGTTACAGAATACAAATATAACAAGGGAAGAGGGGTTTTTGAGGAGAAATATCCTATCCACCGTTTCCCGTTTATATTTACTAACAGACAAAACCCGGTCCCAAAGACAAGAAAGGGGGGGGGGGGTGATCAGAGATAGGCAATTTAACCCACTGGTAAATTTATTACTCTGAGGCAAGGGGTTACAGAAAATGGGGGGGGGGGGGGGTGTGTAGAGGAAAAGCTAGGGTTCTCAATTGTCTCCCTTTAAATCAACAAATTTTACGGGAGGGGGAATGAACACAGTTACCCAATCCCGCTAGGAGAGATCCCGTACAAGGAATATAATGCACCTTAGTACAAGGTCGAACTAATTAAAAGGGTAAAGAAAAGATAAATCTCCTTTCATTCAAAAAAACACACTAGGGCTGGCCATCCCCACAAACACACACGCAGACTTACCGAAAGGTGAATTCTGGCACTTCATAGGAAATACATCAAAAAACAGCACTAAACCTTGGCTTAGGTAAAAGTATTTTTCTTCTGTGTACAGCCCCAGATTTTGCGGGTTGTTGAAGTTAACAAAGTGTCCCGAAATCGCTGGACGTTGAAGTTTAACGGTACTGTTTATTTATTAGATAAAGTTCCTAAAGAATGTCACAGGCACTTGGCTAGGCGTGAGGTATGGTGTGGTTCCTAAAATTGGCACAGCTGGTGGAGATAACTTCCTTTTTCCGTAATGTCACAAGTTAAGAAAAACACTGAGGTAAGTTCTTCCTTAGGGGGGGGTGAGGGGGGGGGGGGTTTAGGGGGAGTAAATTGGGGCAGGGGGGGGGGGGATCGGGGGGGGGTAGGGAAATCCAGCAGGGATATGCTAGGCCATACTAGGATTCTGTCAGAGGGCAGTTTTTCGGGTTCCTCTATTTATACTTCTCGGTAACTTGGGGGGTGTTAAATTTTCGGGGGGGGGGGGGGGGGGGGGGGGGGGGGGGGGGGGGGGGGTGGGGGGGTATATACCGTTTTTGGGGGGGGGGAGTTCCTGTTTCTTTAGATCGCGGCCAGCCTCCACATTGAATTCTGAAGGGGGGGGGTAACGTCTGTTTCTGAAAGCTTTGGCAATCCTAATCCAACGGGTATTAATAACTGTAAAACCCACTGAATATACGTGACAGACAGTGTTCAAGTAGATCGATGTTTTTTCTTCACAAATAGGGGCAGTGAATAAAATATGTTCTGCTTCCAGTTTTCCTTAAGGACTCTATATGAACTAGTATTTTTAAAGTGTTTCTTGAATGGCTTTTTTCTCAGTTACGTTCAAGAGGAGGAGCGGGGCCCATTACAGGTCGCCACAAGTTTAGCTTTAAAAAGTTCATATGTTACTGGAGTTATCGAATTGAGTTTGGCAGAACTCTGTATATAATTAATAATTGCTGGGATGCAGGTTGAATGATCGTTCGTCTGCACAGAAAGAATACACTCCAATAGTCACGAAGGTAGATGAAATCCAGCAGGAATCCGACTATGCTAGTGCAACTAGGATTCTGTCAGAGCGAACGATAAAATGCAGTTTTTCGGAGTTCTCTATTTATACTTCTCGAATGTAACTTGAATGGGGCGTGTTAAATTTTCGCACCTTTCTTGAACTCGAGCAAAATTCGAGATACCTCGCCGTGGTGTTAACCGTTGCAATTCCTACGATTCCCCCGGTCTACCGATTTCCTTCCGTCTCAGGCTGCTCGCATAAGAGTGCGAAAATTTCCCGAGAAGCTAACTCTGTGAGCTGAAAGTTCCTGATTCTTTAGATCGCGGCCGCTCCACGTTGAATTCTGAAGATCAGCCTGTTCTTTGATGGTACCGCTGTTCTGAGAGCTTTGGCAACTCCCACCAGGCGGGGTGACAGCCAGGTAAGAAAATGATCTGCTGTTTATTGCTCTAGAAACAGGAGTGAGTCTGTGGCCCGTCCTTTTTCGGGCCGGCGTTAAGGAAAAGATTGCTATAAATCGTTCTCAGAAATGGTTGTGGGCGGGATTTAACCTCCCATCAAAGGCCATGCGATCTCAAACGTTCGCATAAGATAGCAGGCTACATATTAATGATCCAGCGTGTAAGGTTCTGGTGGAAATGTTGCATGCCGGTAAAAGTTACAACAGATGATCAGGGGTTCTAAAGTTATGAGAGGCCAATATTCTGTTATCATCCATCGAGTCAGGGAAATTCATTTGTCATACTTAGACGTACGTCACACTCCACAATAGGAATGTCAGTCCATGCACAGTTTTAACATGTCTCCACAATAGGAATGTCAGTCCATGCACAGTTTTAACATGTCTCCACAATAGGAATGTCAGTCCATGCACAGTTTTAACATGTCTCCACAAAGCCACATCTATGTGTAACCTCTATTTCTGTTATGAATAATAGCAAGACTTTTATCACACATGCTTGGTGTCGTGACACACCACTTTTGTTATATTCATTCATTAATCTTCAGCGTCTGTTGGATGTTGGATATAAAATAATAGATATAGTTCATAGAAATGGAGAAGAGAACTTGTGAACTAGTATAGTGATGACACTGGACAAGTCAGGTAGTTAACCGCACAGTCCTAGATGGAAGTAGTAACAGAGAACTGTCAAGCAAGTCACCTTCTCGTTAGACCTATCCTATGCTCCAAGGGTGTCTCTATCAATAGTTTATATGAAATGCAGCTCGCTAATTATCCCTACCAATTTAGAATATTAAATAATTCTCTTAATTTCACAACAAAATTTCGAACAGAACTGGAATTTAACAAAATCACTCAACTGTGATTTATAAAATATATCTGTACATTTTATAAATAGGCGTTTGGTAAAGATTGCAGATATGTATTTACACAAATAACAAGTGGAAATGTATACAGTGTCAATGTCTTTGTTCATCATTCCGGCAATTGATGACTTCTGGATCTTGTTTCTTCGAGGTAACTATTACTTACCTAGTTCATATCCTTCCACTACAGACACTTCCCGTCATTAATCAGGTGTTGATTTCCAAGATCTTTATTTCCTGAAAAGATAGCCCAATGCTACTATCCAGTGAACTACAGAGGTGGTCCTTGAAACACACACTGCAGTCTTTTTTCTGATGATCAGAAGCTTTTGTTGTGACTATCGGATAACAGCCTGAAACATATGCACAGACTAGTATCTGTTTCCTACCACCAAGACAATCCTCCGATGATAACGGGCCACTATTGATCAGAATCCTCATTTAGACAACATAGTCCATGAGGCCGTGGTCATGTCAATCAAAGAAGTACGTCATACTATCAATAAAATGCATCGATAGACTATAGACATCATTTAGATTTTCCTGAATTCTGTCTTGATTACTTCCCTTTGGTCCTAAGTCATGCCCTAGGTAGTTTAACTGTAAGGATATTATATCAGCGAAATTTTAAATTGAACGAAGGAAACTAGAGCAGCGTAGAAGTAGTGGAAGAAGAAGAAGACGAACTCTTTGGCATACAGCATTTAAAAGCTAAACCCTGAACAGTGAAAAGAACTGTAAGCTCTTATAGCTAGTATTGCACAGTCATGACAAAGCCTCTAGTTGCTCATGCTGCGTGTGCTGTTCGGGATTATTCACGTTATATTAAGTTGGAAACCAATTTCAGTTATCAGCTTAGTGTTTAGAGCCCCAAGATCAAGATATCAGCAGGTAATTCAAAGTCAATGCTAACATTAAAATTATATATTACATCAATTTCAATAACACCACAATACCTGTAACCCAACGATAAATACAAGCTTAACATACCCTTCGGACACAGTATTGCGGATCTGAGCTTATCACTTATGCAAGTCTGCTCACAAGCAGATCAGCCTTGGTTTTTTTTTCAGCTAGGGGCTGTGGCTATGCGGTTTCGACAAGCGTGTGTCAGTCCGCTGGACGTCTTTTCAACTATGAAATTTTGAAAGTCCAGAATCTAATCTATGCGGGCTTATATACCCAATACTAGATCTTACCCTTGTTTTCTCAGAGGTCCGCGGCGGCGTTCACTTTTCCTCATGTAGCTTCCGTGCGATTTCGAGGCTGTTGTGCTAGTTTTCCCACATAATAATGATTTCCCACTGCCATAATTACATGTATTTGTAGATGCTGTTCAAATTAAAAAAAGAAATGTTTCCGTTCGGGTCATTAATCATAAAGTTATAGCAGAACTGCCGGTGTGCGATTCATATTTTATCATAAAGACACTAGTTTACGTGGCAATTCTAGAATGCCTTACCCGTTGCGCAACAGCCCCATGTGGGGCAGATCCATCATGTCATGTGCCATCCACTCAAGCTTTTTCTATGTATTCTTTGTCCTTTTTATGCCGTTCCCAGTAACAGGTTGTTGTTGTATTGGGGGGGGGGGGAGGAACATCCATTTATTGTACCTCGTGGATTCCAGAACAAAGACGGTCTTGAACTGCTATCCCATGCATGCCTAGATCTCTGTCCTATCCAACGTCAACGTTATTCCTCACCTCTTTCTTCACTGGTATTTTGCTCGGTTTTTTCCATCAGTTCCTCGGTACTGTATTTTGTACAAGGGAAAATATAAAAGTTTGCAATATATTTGACAGCCCTTGGGGTATAAAGGTGAGAACCGCTACTCCAGTGACCATACATCTGTATGGACCAACATTACCTCGGCATGTGTCAACTCTCCTTGTGAACGGAGAGTTCCAAAAATCTTTCAAAAGTGCCACGTGATTTAAGAACTATCTTTTGTGAGTACCCGTAGAGAGAAGTGTCACGCCAGTTACGGAACAAACACATGGCATGTTGTGTGGAACTTTGGCACCACTGCCAGTTGACTCGTCTAAAACAACAAAGCGTGACCAAAGTTAAAGCAGTGCCACGCGTACTATCACCTTGAACGGTCAGATCTACGCTCGTTGACAACTTTCTGAACAGCAGGTAACCTCGTGTCCTCAACTGACATAACAACGCGTCCTGAATTGGGTCATTTAGACAAGGTGAGAAGACTGTACATACCAGGGTCTCCCAGACAGGGTGACAGTAGTTCTTTCCGTAGACAGGTTGGGATTTCTGCTGAAAATGTTGGAATGACTACAATGATGCGGTAACACAAAGAAATAAAACTTGTCTTACAAGAATTGTCTAGTTGAATGTGCTAGACGCTGGCACTGTCCTAGTTCATGTCATATTTTAACCAGACGACATGACAACAACCAACCTGTACACCACAGGAGGTATCTTAACTTACCACAAATCAAGGTCGGCACGCGCCATAGAAGCGTGCCGCCAAATAGGACAAGTTAAATGAGCCCCCGGGTTTCTAAAAACATCTACATAGCAAATACGTCAACTACGGCGATTGAAAGGAACTGTCATCGAAGTGAATAGTTTATCTAGGCCCCAGCTGCTGGTAGTTAGTCAAAGGCCGTCAACTGCCTTGAATGACAATCTGGTACTGCACTGTTGACTATTTATTAATGTGCCTCCATTTCTGGGCGGGAAACACAAACATAAATAATGCGTCTTATTAGGACAAAGAGAATGGCCTACGTCAGGGGCACAAGGTCTTCGTTAGGGACAAACAAACGACAACATCAGAGAAAGAACTAAGTTACATACACAGTAAATAAATACCAAAATAGACGACCTGTCAACATCATTTTCCGGTGATGTTCTCGTGAAAATCAGTATGGACAAAATGGTCACTCGAATGGATCCGCGCAAAAATGGCCACTCGAACAGATCCAGGCAACACGAGGTGCCCGTGAATACAAATGAGTTTTTCTTACTTCCATGTGTCAAATTCATGCTGAGTTCACATCTTCAAATTAAATACAAAGAACATATTGGTCGTTTTCAAACAAGTATAAGCGTGCCACAATGCACACCACTTCAGCTGCCCATCATGGACATTAAATATCTCTCTGCCGTTGACTAGTAAGAAAAGGGAGAAACGTGAGGAGGGATGGCGACAGGTAATGAAAGATAATCGAATCGGACAGATTAAATTTATTTCGTCGATACACCACAGCATCAAAGGATTCAAATGAGAGTCACCTGAAGGCATTGATAAAAATAAGTTATCATTCTCAATTCTGTCGCTGAGGGGTGGCTGCTTTCAGCTAAAGCAGATGGTCCAAACATCTCATACACAAATACATGGCACCAAACTTACAGATCTCGCAGCCTGCCAGCCGTCCCATGGTTACACCCCGATGTCATTGACTTCATCGGCGGTGCAGATGTGGATCTTTTCAGTGAATCGCCCTCATTCGCGATTGCTTGATAATTAAGAGTCAAAGACCTTCTCCGCCTCTTTCCCCGATCACGTTTCAAACAAAGACATTCCCAAACTCAATACGTACAAACAAAATAATGCAATCGTTTTATCGCCAGATCTTCGCCAACTTCATTAATACAAATGGACAGCATATAAAAATCACAATAAGCAGCTCTATTTACAAGTACGTAGAAACGAGTTTTGGTTGGTCCCATGTACCACATTCTGATGTTTTCTATAACCCGATCTCTACCAGCAATATTGGGGGGCGGGTGTACATATATAATGCAGGGAATATAGCGAGACGTACTCTGTTTCCATTGTCACTATTCTACGGTCGGGGAGGTAGCCTGCTCAGCACTTTCTGACCATCTAACCCTTTTGTCAGTGGTGCACTCGCGCGTGTCCTGCACGCGACTTCTGGTCACGTGACCTCTTGTCGACAAGACCCACCTGTCTGGACAGACAGCCAATCCGAATGTTGATCAACAGGTGCGGCGCGTGCCAGCTGAGAGTGACAACCATACCTGTGGGCCGTAACTTGCACGGCTTTCACCAAGTACAGGCCAACAAATGATAACCAGTCCGCCCGTTTTATTTGTCCTCTTTTAGTCTATGGCCACTTTAACAAAAAAAATGATTGTAATCACGTGCAATGGCGCAAAAAAAGGAGAGGGGGGAGGGGGGGGGGGGGGGGGGAGTTAGGCTTTTAGTTTTGCCTTCCCAAATTTGTTTGAAGCCTGGGCTGGTTGGATCAAGTTGTGTTTGCTCTTACAAACGTTAGATGACACTCATTCTTCAGGATGCTCACTATTGTTTGGAACGTGTTGTAACATAACTTATGCGTGTGTGTGTGTTGGAAAAGGTGGGGGTGCCATGGCTGAGGTTCGAATTGGCACCACACACCCGAATAGCTCTATAAATAATCCAATACGTGTCTCCCCCACTTCCCCTCTCCCTTTCTGTTATTATGTCATAAGGAATATATCGCAATGAAACGTCCATCACTGAAAAAAAAAACAGTGGGGAGAAATTTCAAAAAAGACAAAGAAAAAAAATGCTGAAACTCTGGCAAGGTACATCTCAACATGTACTGATATGAATTTACAAAAAAAAAACATAAACGTGCAATCAATTTTAAGGAAACAACAAATAACAAAGTCCCGAAATTTCAACCAAAACTAAAACACAAAAACCAAACAAAAAAGACTAAAATGAAAATAGTTGAAACACAACGACACAATGTTGAAGTAACTAAAAGTGGTGTACTATCTGAATGGGGCACCGTAATTCAGGTACCAGAAGAACAGCGGCAAAAGGATAGTAGGCATCGCTGGAAACGGAAACACGCAAGAGATGACGGGGAAGCAGCATCTGGGAATATACAATTACAACAACAGGGAAAACTTGAAGATCCATTACATTCAAGTTTGTGTGTGAAGGCACCTGATCTTATTCGATTACAGACAGCAAGAATTAGAGCTTATGTTGTTAAGGGACACAATGGACTAATCATCTGTTTGTCAAACATAAGGAGCTTTGTGCTCTTTGGGTCACCTCTACGTAGATCCAGTTTACGGGGTAGAAGAGGTTCCCATTAAGAAAGAAGAAGAAAGAAAGTTGTTAAGGGTTGGAAATGTACCATCACCTCATCTATTACCAATTCTACAGGTTATAGCAACTGAACAAACTCTTTGGGAGGATCATCACTGACCGAATAGAAAAGGGCCGGTTAAATTCAGCCACCCATCGACAGACGCGCTTCCCAGTTCTCAACGATCAAGACAACTGTCAAAAGCTTAGACATAAAACATCTAGATTAGGATCGGTATTTGTAGTTTCCGATCTACCTGTAGATCAAAGGGGACGATTCGCTAGATATCTAGGTGAGGGAGACAAGAGAAGAACATTTCAAACTAACCCTCTCCCACTGACATTTAACGGTATTTTTCCCGCGTCCCCGGCGAAAACTCACGGGATAGCTGACAAAAATGTAACTTTAATGGTGAAATGTCTGACTATATGAACGCAATCTTGACTTTGGCGTTAACATTAGGTAAAATATCATTTAGTTACAATTGTCCACGGCTGTGTTGGTGGAACTGATGGAAGTAAGACGTCACACAGAGATTAAATGCTGAAATTGCCCAAAATTCAAAATACTGAACTCTGAAATCGGAAATAAAATACTATTTTATCTCGGTAGATCGTTAGAGAGAGATCAGCGTTTATAGAATAGATCCTCACAGCTCCTGTGTTGTCTGACACTGATCTAGACGAGACAACTATTAGCTTTCATACACAATCTAAAACACCACATGTAGATGCTGCCCTTCACCCAACATAAAACAATATCTCGTGTATTACTGTAGTGATAAAATACCCACACTATTAATATTACCATCGTCAGTTAGGCACTTACGAGCGGTTGACAAGTGCCGGTACAGAGCAGTGTCACAAATGCTGCTGGCTCTGTTGCCAAATATACTACTCGTCAAAAGTCAAGGGCCACTTAGAAAAACCTTGGTTGAAACCATAAAACAAATCTGATATAAACGTAATTGGTATCAGTCAAAACGGTGTTTATTGAATATGTCGCGAGGTGTTTTGAGGAGATAGGTCAGCTTGGATGGAATGGAAGAATAAAGATAATAATGTCTTATTATTTGATAGGCTTCTATTAAGAGTAGTGTATTTTAGATAACCTTACTTGCTACCACATATCTATATATCTCAGTCAGAATTATTCTGGAATAGTGTGATGCTACGTTATGTGTCTAGGGTATGAGTATGGTGAAGTGTAAGTCACAACAACAGACAGATAAACAATTTAATTTAATCCACTACTCTTGACAACACTGTGACACTCACATACATATAACACTCTACAAAGATATCTTAAAAGAGTCACTGATAAACTTTCAAATAACAATATGTATTCATTACTGGCATGAATGAATATGTGTCCTGATTCAACTACAAGGGAACCAGGAATCACAATCAATTTAAATTACAAGTTATGTACAGAATGTATTTAATATGAATATTGTAGTGACATATATATTATTACAAATGTTCTATGTGTGTCAGTTGTGTAGTAGTAAAATGAGGTAATACTGGTTTTGTTTTGTTCAAGCTCTGTTGGTATTTGTCATCATGACTTCAATAGTTTGTCTTTAGGGACCAGTATTGGAGATGTTCACAGTTCCTGATTTTAAGACAAGTAAATTCCCCTCTTAATGTTAATTTTAAAAAGTCAGTTCAAGATGAGGGGACATAATGTTGAGCTCAGCTGGCCAATTCGCTTATCTGGCGTGATGGCGGCAGGAAAGGACTCCTCTGCTCGAATTCTCCTCTGGGTTCAGGAGACACCTCACTGATAGCTAAAAAGACCAAGGAGTATGCTGTCCGACTCTGGATTCAGCAAAGCTCTGACCAGGTGCTGCTCAGTACCATCAAGACCACTGTCCCTGAAATCAAGAAGGATGTACCTTCTACTTCATAACTAATTTATATTTTCTTTTTACACTGATCACAATACATCACAAACATTGCGTTCAGAGCGTTAGGCCAACAGTCAGCTTCATCTGAAATACTTTATTCCAGCATTACCCTTCTTAATGGTTACTACGCCTCTGCACTTCCAGCATTATTTCTGTCTAATCAATCATCCAGGTGTCAGTGTACTATTTGGCCATTCCATGCCGTTTTACTTCTCTCCGACACCCTCTGTTCAGGCTGGAGCATTACAGGCTTTACCTCACGTTGCCACTGAACTACACATATATATACAGGCATAAATCAACAATTCACATTCAATTTTCATTAAAAGATATTGAATGGTTCAAGCTTACCACAATTCATACGAATAACACAGATACGTTGATTAGCAATGAATTCTGGCACAAACTGGCACAAATTTCCATCTGCCTATGTTCCAGGCTTTTATTGAGCAAAATATATGCTGGCTTCAACGCACTGATGCTTTATCAAGCTATTTTAAACAAGTGGTTTCGAACTAACGCTCCCAAGTGTGTATATCAGCGAGTCTGACCAATGAGCCCCGTTTCGACAAGTGTTTGAAAAAATGTTACTTTTCCCCGTTTCCCCTAACAACCAAGATAGTATTTATAGCCCGACCAATCGTGGTTAGGCTTTCATTTGTTGCGCTCCAATCAATTTGGAGTTTACATGGTAGGCTATTTCTGTAACGTAAATTTTTTTCAAACACGTAAAAAAAAAAAATCTTATGAGCAGAAATGATTTTATGCTGTCAGGCACCCCCAATATTTTATTTTGGGTATAATTTATTAATTCCTGGACTATTTGCGTAACGTTTTACATATTATTTGTCAGCAAGCCCTAAGGAACCAAAAAATACAAATTTAAAGGAGCTACGTGGCTGCGTTCAAAATATGCAATTTCTTCTACCTCCTGTTTCGAAGATGTGCTGTCTGGGTACTGTTATGTTTTCAACCGTAAACCCATCTAATGTTATCTTTTCTAATAAGAGTTTTTTATGATTTATAAACCTAACTCTGGGAAAGGGTAGTGTATTTTATCACTGTCCGTCTGAAAAAAAAAAGTTAGTGCTTGTAGACTTACACGCGTGATAGTAGTAATTGTGTATCGCGCGACGCGTGTTTAATGTTCGGCTTTCTGCCTCTCCCTTCTCGCTATCCTTTTGTCCATCTGTTCGTTCGTTTTGGTAACGTAATGTAGAAAAAGACATGAATGGAATTTAAAATTTAGGTCATTACGCAGTCTGCCTCTTAATGTTTTTCCAAGAAATACAGCACACGTTTCATTGAAGAAAGCGGGTATAATACAGTAAGCTTTTACTATCAACGTGAAAGCGTTACAATTTGCAGACGAAGCAGAAAACAAGGGGGATTTCGAGTACATTCCTTGTGACAGCACTGTCATTTTACCATTGCTCTTCTCTTTATTAATTTTATTTGTTAGGCTTCATATTTACCTAATAATTTATATATGTGGATTAGAATATTTCATGACACCTCCCCTCTTAAAACAGACATTATATGTCAGTCCTTTATTCTATATACACATATAGAAATTTATTATTATTTCTGGGGTTTACGGTGATTCTCATCACACGGATGGCGGCTTAAAAAAATCCGCTCCCAGATTGGTTTTTCCAGATATATATTCAATGCTAAAATTATATGGAGCCAGAAGCAAAGACCATCGGAGTAACCTAGAGTTCTCATGCTTAGCCTGTGCTAAAAACGATAAAGGTTTGTGGTCAGTTTGCAACTTAAATGCCTTCCCATATAGATAAATATTGAATTTCTTTATTGCCCATATTACTGCAAGACATTCTTTTTCGCTAGTTGAGTAGTTGATTTCAGCTTTATTCAACTTTCTGCTAGCATATGCCACTGGGCTTAATTCCCCATCCAATGCATCTGATTTCTGTAGTAGAGTTGCACCTAACCCAATATTACTTGCATCCGTCCTTACTATGAATTCTTGACTTAAGTCAGGTAATTTCAAAATGGGTTTACTTGTGAGCTTTTCCTTCAATTCTTGGTAAGTCATTTCACATTGTGGTGTCCATGTAATGCGATCTGGAAGTCCTTTAAAGGTGCACATATGGAATTAAAGTTTTTGATATACTTCTGGTAGAAACCACATAATGAGACAAAGGATCTCACGTCCTTCTTGGTTTGTGGTCTCGGGGCTTTCTGTAGTTTCTCTAAATTCTTTGGGTCAGGGGTCATGTTTCCCTGATAAACTGTGTGTCCCAAAAATTCCAATTCTTTACATCCAACGCAACATTTGGTTGGTCGGGCTGTTAAATTTGCCTCCCTAAGTCGATCAAACAGCATGTTCAGAGAGTCAATGTGTTCCTCAAATGTTTCTGTTGCTATAAGGATATCATCCATAAAATTTGTTATACAGGGATTATTCAGAGGATCCAATAATTTTCTCATCATTCTAGAGAAGACACTAGGCGCATTCTTCAATCCAAATGGCAATCTATTAAACTCATAGTGTCCTTCTGAGGTACTAAAAGCTAGGTATGGTCTAACCTCAGGCTTTACTGGAATCTGATAGTATCCTTTACTCAGATCCACTTTTGAGAAATATTTAGCTTTATTTAGTCTGGCAAACAGCTGATTTGTATCCGGCAATGGATCCACCTGTCCTTCTGTAATAGCATTCAGTCTCCTGTAATCTATACAGAGTCTATGTTCTCCAGAGGGCTTCCTTAAGAGTACCACACCGGAACTATACGAAGACTCACTGTGCGAAATAATTCCTTCCTTCAATAGATAGTCTATCTCTTCCTTCAAAGCTTTTTCCTTAGCAAACGGAATCGAATATGGTTTCATACAGACAGGTGTGGAGTCTATGAGTTTCATATCATATTCCAATAGGTTTGTATGCCCTGGTCGGTCTGTTAACACCTCTGCATGATTATTTAGAACCTGTTGCACTCTCTCTTTCTGAGTTTTCGTTAAATGTGTACTGATTTACACCTGTGCTGCTGTCTCACAGGGGTGTAATGGATATTCAAATGATGAAAGTGGTTCCTTTTTCATCTCCATGGCGATGGACAAGGTCAACAAGTGTGTCTCTTCCTGATGTTCTCTTTCCAAATATTTCTTCAGGAGATTCACATGATAGATTTTTTCTTTCCCCTTCTTATCTATCTTATAATTTGTTCTAGACACCTTCTCGAGAACTGTATATGGACCCTGCCATCCAATTTGTAACTTATTCTGACTCCCAGGCAAAAGAAGCAGTACTTTCTCTCCCACAGCCAAATTTCTGTCTTTCGCCTTCCTGTTATAATAGGCAGCATGTTTCTTCCTGGCTTGTTTCAAATTTTCATTGGCAAGTTTCCAGCCAGTTTTTAAACCGAGTGGTCAGCTCATTCACGTATTGGTATGAAGATGTAATGTTTTCCTCTGCCTTTTCATCAGTCCACGTTCTTAACAAAGCTACATATGGACCTTTAATTGTGTGGACCTATTTGTCCATGCACCGGTATGGTCTCTTCCACTCGAAGCTTTATAGTGATGATTTTTCCTCCCAGAATTATCATTCACAAAACGACCGCGACCAATTTTTCTTTTGGGGCTTTCTCCCCACTTAAAATTCTTGATGAGAGATTTCCTCTCTACATCTTCTTCCTCCAGTTTGTTTAAGTCCGATTGAGGGATTTTCGGCTTATCCTGGGGTAAGACATCTTTTGCACTCTCCGCATAGTGGCCATTGTAAAACAGTTAAGTGAAGCTTGTCCGTGAAAAGGGGCTTCCCATTCCATTTGGTCCACTTTATCAAATCTATTTTCTTTTTATTATCAGGCCTAATTTTGCCCCGTGGCGTGTCCAGGTCCTGATCCATGTTCCCACTTGTGGGTGTTCCCTCATGTGCTATGCTACACCTTTCTACAAAATTCTCAATGTCCCATCTTGCTTTGGGCCAATAATAATTGTGAGCCACCTTTTGAATGATGGTACCTATTTCTCATGGTCCCCATCTGGTTTCACATGTAGGCTCCTTATTAAGTCTGTCCTATATCTTTTTGGAAGAACCAGCTGTCCGTGACCATGGGATCTAGTTCCAGTCTTCCTATACATCAACTTGTTTTTCATGTAAAAATCTCCCTTGCCTGGAGTTGTATGACAAGTTGACAATTTTCTGTAACAAGGCTTGAGTGTTTTATCCCCAGCCTGTGCCTTCCTCATCTCTTCTGGAGTGGTATCTAACATAATATCCTCCTCCTGTCTTGAGGTCGACCTGATTTTCCTTGGTTGAAAGATTTTCTTTCATCATATTTCCTTTCATCGAATTGTGGGAATTTATCTTTATTTTCATACCGTGGCCTATCAAATTGGTGCTTACCTTTATTTTGATCCCTAGGATCAAATTTATTAAAGTTCTGTGGTGCCCTAAAGTTATCCACTTGTTTCTTTTTATTACCTGTTACATCTGCTTGAGCTGCTTGATACCTGTTCAGCAAACATTTAGCAAAACTCACCTAGCCTCTCTGCACCTTGTTCCATGAGT
>JAMPIV010018522.1:0-92500 GCA_024509875.1 Oreohelix idahoensis
TTTAGTGTTTGTTTAAGTGATTAGATTTTTATAGTTTCAAAACAACACATCAACAAAAATAATCATATTCATCATTGAGAGGGATAGGAGACCGTCTATAGGGAGATGGGATTGAGCGGGTTCACCGTAGTTATGCGTCGCGAGTTTAGGGAGGGTCTTGGCGCTAGTCTTTCTCGTGGTACCCAAATAGGGGCTAGGGGGGAGAGGGGAGTCTCCAGCCGTTAAGCCACCCCCGGGAGACAGGGAAGTCCCTGTGTTAGGGATTTTTTAGCCGACCCTCTAGGCGGGCTGCCACGGGCCGCCGAGAGTGTTATTGAGGGACTTAGGACTACTCAGTGTCAGGAGAGTCCTGATGAGGGTTGAGGGAGTAAGTAGAGGGTGATCTCTTTAGGTTATTTCATTATTTCATATGCATGGTGTCCACTGTCCAAGGGGTTATAGGGTAGGGGGTGAGGATGGGTAGGGAAGAGGGGGTTTGGCGATGCTATTGGGTCCTAGACCAAAAACCCCACCACCCCCACCACCCCCTCACCCACCAACCCACTCCCCCCACCCCCCCCCCCCCAAACCACCCCCCCCCACCCAACCATCACCAAACCTAATCAACCCCACTCCCCCCACACACTCCAACACCCCTGTCATCACACATGGTCTTCTCCCCCACACGTAGGGGGTGTCTTCCAGTTTTGACCTAAACCCCCACACCCCCCCCCACCAAAACCCACACACCTAACACAATCACACCCCACCTATCCTGTCAAGGCTCCCTAAAACGCACCCCCACCCAGTAACAAAATACTTACCTCCACAAACCAGGGCCTTCATTCACCACCCCACACCCCACCCACCACAGCATCCGAAGACATCCCCCCAGACACCAACCAACCCCCCAACAACAAGCAAAAACCTCCCCTCCCACCCCCATACAGCCCCCATCCCCTCCCTAACCACACCCCCAACCCCAACCTCACCCACCCCTCCCCCCCCAGCCCCAATCAAACCAGTTACCTCCAACCCCCCCCCCCAACCAACGCGCCTCTCCCCCCCCACCTCCCCCAAAACCCCGCCCCCCCCCCCGGCCCCCACCCCATATATTGGCCTATCAACGTTCTTACCATTACCCCTATTTTTGTTCAGGGAAACCTCAGGGTTCTTTACGTAACCCACCACTGTAAACAAGTTTATACCCCCACACCCCAGCACCAACACCTCATCCCCCCAACATTTTAAAAAGTCACGTTTTTACCAGCAAAAGCCTGGAAACCAAAGCTCTTTTTTCACCCTCCCCTCCTCCCCTCACACCTTCGACCAAACTCCCCTCACCGAAAAATACCAAACTCCCCAAACTGGATTACATAGGACGCCTTTTCCCTCCCACCCAAAAACTAACCACCATAAAAACCTTAAAAAATCTTTCACCCGTCTCACCAAACCCCTACACCTCTCATGGTACAACAGTACAAAACACCAAAACAAAATAAAAATCACTCACACCACACTCAACCACCGCTCACCCTACCACCCCACCAACACCAGGTCCCCCCTAAATCATAACCCTAATGGATATCCACAAAAATATTACCTCCAAGTGCCACCTATCTGTCTGAACCATAAATTACCGCAACTACTGTCAAACTCCCCCAACCCCCCTCCCCAACCCTACTGTCCCCTCCCTAAAATTACCCCCAACTACCTAAAATCAACCTTACCCACATACCCCCCCCCCACCCCTCCGACCCCTCCCCCCCCTCTCCATTTGTTACCCACAACACCCCCCCCCCCTGAACGAAGAATCCCAAGCCTCTCCAGAACCCACCCCCCCAGTTGTACCCTCCACCCCCTACAACAACAAAACCCTAACCCCTCGGAATTGGTCAGAGCGTCCGACCAAAAACCAACCCGTCAACCCACACCCACCACCTCCCTACCACCCCCACCTCCCCCCCCCCACTACTCCTTGAAAACTAAAACAGGGTCCACAACTCCCCAACCCACAGGAGGGTACCCCCTCCACCACTCCCCAATTAAAAAAACACAAACTCCCACCCAACTAAATGATCGGCATCCACCCCCCACGGTACTAAGCCCCGGTACCCCCCCCCCCCCCACCCCCCCATTACTACATCCTCACCACAACCCACATTCACTATCCCCTACCCCCCCCCCCCTCCCCCCTATCGAGGATGAGTAAATGGGTTGAAAAGAACACAATACCTTGGCATACAAAATTGGCATTCACCCATAAAATAGGATTCGTAGAATAACCCAACTCACCCCTCGACATGCAGGCACTAACCAACAAGCCTTATTAGATAACCACATTAAACAAAGGCCCATAGAGACCAGTAGTGTACCAAATGGCACCTCAAGACTGTAACCCTGGGAAGACCGAGGACAGTCCTGCCAACGAGTAGCACCTAAGCATTGGACTGCGCCAGCAACTCTAGGGGAAATGCCCATAGTGGGAACACCTTTTGAGAGCGTTGCAGTGGACATTGTGGGACCTCTCACTAGAACCAAGAGGAGGAACAGCTACATTCTGACTCTGGTGGACACCTGTTCTATGTGGGGAGAGGCGGTAGCCCTGTCATCAATTGATTCTAAACATGTGGCAGAGGCATTACTCACAATTTTCACAAGGTTAGGTTTTCCCAACCAAATCTTGACTGATAATGGCTCTCAGTTCAAGGGGAAACTAACAGGAGAAGTTTTCAGGATCTTTCAAGCCAAACACTTCCATTGTAGCCCGTACCATCCCCAAGGAAACGGCCAAGTAGAAAGATTTAACGGGACATTAATGTCGATCCTGAGAAAGTTGGCACACGAAAAACCAGATACATGGGACCAGTACCTTCACGCCGCCCTCTTTGCTTATCGGGAGGTACCCCATAGTTCAACCGGTATGGCCCCGGCAACATTATTATTTGGGAGGCCAATACGACGCTACCACCGTACATCCGCAAAACCCCTAGAAGCCAAAACGACGATGCCAACGTCGTTTTTGTGTTCCGTGAAATGTGTTCCGTATTTTAGTAATTTGGTATTTTAACATAACGGAAGTTACTATCTTTTTATTCAGAAGAGCGCTATCTTTGAGTTGTGATTCGGAAACACGCTTGTTCTAGCTAATTTCACTGTGAAAAAACGGTAAATCTGTCAGCTTTTGATCGGCGATTATTGTTGTTTATACAGACAATGTCTAGCGAACCAACCACATCATGTTTATCCGAACGTAGGTCTTTTTTATCTGTAGAAAAAGCTAGGGAACTGTGTATCTTTGACGAGTTTATCGAGAATGATGATTTCTAAAGTGAAAATGATGATTTCGAATTTGAGCTTAACGAAGAAGCTAGTTCTAATAAGGAGGGGGCGTGGTCACAGCCAGGCCCTAGTGCTACAAAACGACAAAAAGTTTTGACCAAATCATCGACAAAAAGGGGGAAAAGCATTAGTACCAAGAAGCAACAAGGGGCAATTAGTAATGAATGGATTTCAGTACCAATCATCAGTATTACAGAGATCCAAAACGCATTCAGATTTCTTCCCAAATATGGTCGCAAACCAGGAGTACACGATGACTTAGGTCTTAGTGAGTGTAACTGTCTTTTTCTCTTGTTGAGGTGATCACTGGCCCAAGACAGTATACATGTTGTTAGGTGTGTAGTGCTGGCGTATGATGAACTGAGTGTGGGTGCGAATGAAGGCTCGAATATGTTTAGGCTCGTATCTGTTGTATCATGCAACCCATACACTCACATGCAGTAGTCAAAGATGCTGGGACACTGCTGGCACGTTTCAAAACATTTATTGACGATAACACACATAGCATCAACAGGAACAGTCAGTGTAAACAAGGTCATGCTGACCGGAAATCGTTAGGTATACATCAGGCATTCACAAGGCTGTTAAACATTTGAATATTCGTGCATGGTCAAATAGCAATGTTCTTCAATAATGACAGTTCGTAGCGCCGTCCTGGTATCTCTGACTAAACGCGTCAGATACCTTAATCACTTTGACATACAGGTACAACTTGGCACTCTCCGCCAATTGTACATTATCAGGCTGTAATATATTAGCCTTAACACAGGCCTCGTTATGACGTCATCTGTGTACTTCTTCTAAGCAGGTTAACATCAACCCTGCAGTAATGCTTATCTAGAGAGAAATATACCGCCAATCTGCGGTTCCCACAATATAGCTTTGTCGCTGGACTTCGGTTCGTTTAAAGACAAATAGTCTTACATAGCTATCTTGAGCAAAATGTATAAGTTCTGTAATGTAGGATCGGTGAGCTGTAGTTCACAGTCTTGGTAACCTTAAACATGTTCTGCCACCGAAGCATAATAATGTAGAAAAGGTCGGTGTTACCTTACACAGAATCCACAGAACATAATAACGAACTCTGTCGTCATTCCGACGTACAGAGAATCACTGGGGAGAACTGCCAGCGCAGTCACTTCGAAGATTTTCCCCGAAAACACAATGGACGTTCGTCCCTCCGAAGCCAGCTTACATCCCAGCCTGACGGAAGTAACTCAACTTGGCGCTTAAAAAACCTGCGCATGATCCCACGCCCGAACTGTCTACCTTTGACACTAAAGGTCAAACACAATGAATGAACAAACAAGGGAAGACAACCCCTAATCAACCTGACATCGCAAGGTAAAGACACAATTATTCTTATGATAAAAACATAAGCAAATAACTTGACAGATGACTCCGTCGAAAATGACAGCAACATATTACTACAACCCCCCTGTAAAAAAAAAAATGATACTTATTTTTTTTTAAATATGTCCATGAGCAAGATAGCACAAGCATCAATTATGTGCTCATGAAAGAATGAACCTAATATCAGGTACAATAGACGCATAAATAAAGCGTCTGGAGAGAGTAAAAATCATCCCCCATCATAAGAAAAAATATTTCCTCTAAGACAAACATACTCAGGGGGTACCCTTAAAGAAACCTAAGTTGCTGGCAATACCAGTCATATGTCAAACATTATCAAATACTATAATTATAGCAATATACAAATATCATGAATTACAATGCTATATTAGCAACATATCACTGATGGATGGACAAAATCAAATTTATTAAATTCTTTATACATTATCCAAATACATTTGTATTACAATATCTTAGGATATTAGGGACAGACTTAAGTCTGAAAGTATATCCGGAAAAACTAGGACACAAGATTTAATTGGAATCATGTGGGCATCTAGACAATATGTCCGCCATCACATTATCCGAACCACGGATAGCTCGCACCGTGAAATAGAAAGGCTGAAGAGCAATAGCATAACGAGTAGATCTCGAGCTCTTCAAATCCTTACTTTGCATAGCCGTAAGAGCTTTTTGGTCGGTTTCCATAAGGAAATGCGCGCCCAGAAGGAACCTTTGTAGCTTAAGAATGGACCAAACCATAGCCAACAATTCACGGTCTAAAACCGAGTAATTCCTTTCTGCCGCATTTAGCTTCCTAGAGATATACATTACAGGATGCAGAGTTCCTGAATACTCCTGCATTAGTGCCGCTCCAATCCCAGTGGAAGAGGCATCACTACGAAGAACAAAAATCTTCTCAATCGTTGGTAGTCTTAAGATAGAATGAGATGAGAATAAATTCTTAACTAATCCAATGAAGATTGGCATTCTTGGGACCAACGCACCATATTAGGAGAACCTTTTTTCAATAACGTTGAAAGTGGTGCCATAATGGAGGACAGATTCTCAATGAATCTTCCATAGAATTGTATTAATCCCAAGAGACTACGCACTTGCTTTTTTGTCTCCGGAACCGAGATATTTAATATCTTCGAAATATTTTGGACCTCTGTCTTCAACAGACCATGACCAACCCGATGACCTAGGAAAGAAATTTCACTAAACCCAACAAAAGCTTTAGAGGGTTTTGCAGTCACACTATGCTCACGTAAAGTAGATAGCAATTCCTTTAGACCCGAATAGTGTTCTTCCCAAGTATCGCTGAAAAGACAGATGTCGTCTAAATATGCGATGACATCTGCACGATCTGATAGAATTCGTCGCATCATGCGCACGAAAGTCGCTGGGGCGTTCATAAGCCCGAAAGGCATAAAATTCCATTGAAACAGACCCCTAGGTGTCGAAAAAGCAGTGAGAGGTTTGGCGTGTTCCGTCAGTGGGACTTGCCAATAACCTTTCGACAAGTCTAGTTTAGTAAAGAATTTAGCTTTAGAAAGTCTAATAAGTAGATCATCTAATAAAGGTATAGGTTCAGCATCGACCTTCGTAACTTGATTTAATTTGCGATAGTCAAAGCAAAGACGTATGTTATTGTCTTTCTTTCGAACAATAACTATCGACGAAGAATAAGCTGAAGTGGATGGTTCAATTATTTGCAGTTGAATCATTTCATCCAATTCTTTCTCGACCTGTGCTTGAAAATGAATAGGTATAGGGTATGGTCTTACTCTGATCGGATTACGATCAGTAAGTATGATGTCATGTTCTATGACATCTGTGTGTCCAGGAATGTCGGTAAGGACATCCTGATACGATTGTAGCGTAAAGGATACTTGACGTTGCTCCTCAAAAGACAAATTCGAAGAAACTGTAACGTTTTTCCATGATTCCGTAGAATTAAGTGGAATCGCAGGAAGAGGTAAGTTAACGTCAGAAAAAATAGTTTCCTCATCCTGTATAACGGACAGGGATGAGATGTGACCATGTTGGACTGGAGAGTCGTCCGTCGCCTGGAAAATAGGCTGCAAATAGTCTGGACGTTCAATAAACTCTGTAAGCATATTTATATGAAAGGTTTTATGCTTTCCATCCACATCGACGATATAGTCGACATCTGAAATTTGCGAGACTATAGTGTATGGACTTTTCCATGAAATGAGAAGTCTGTTCTCTCTTGAGGGAAGTAAGACAAACGCTTTGTCTCCAGGACAAAGTTGACGTAGGCGTCTTTTCTTGCTAGCAAATCGCCTAGCCTTTTCTTTCGCAAATTCGGAAGATGAAGTTGCTAATCTGCACGATTCGATAATTTTCTCCCTAAGAGCAATGACATATTCATATGATGATTGTGTATCATCGTCAATATTATCGGAAGTTATCAAATCGTGTAACAAGGACATCGGACCGCGCGGTTCCGCGCCAAAGACAAGTTCGAAAGGAGAAAACCCTGTATGCTCGTTGGGAACCTCTCTATAGGCAAAGAGAGCTGCAGGTAGGACCCTGTCCCAATCATCAGGATGATCTTCCGTTATCTTGCCTAGTAAGTTCTTTAGTGTCCTATTACTACGTTCAACCAATCCATTGGACATTGGATGATAAATACTACTGAGAGATCTTTTAATGTCTAGTGTAGCCATTACCTGAGACATAGTGTCCGAAATTAATTGACTGCCGTGGTCTGACAATATTTCTCCGGGGAATCCCAGACGAGAAAATATGAGCCAAAGAGCATCAGCGATATCGACAGTTGATATGCTCTTCAGAGGAATAGCCTCTGGCCAACGCGTGCACATGTCAATGCAAGTGAGGATAAATTGGTGTCCTCCGGCGGACTTAATCTTAAATGGGCCAATAATGTCTATAGCCATTTTCTGAAATGGCCGAATAGGTATATCTGCAGCCTGAATAGGTGCAGCATGTCTTGGACCTCTAGACTTGACCTCTTGACAAATTTTACAAGACCGGCAATAAATTCGTATGTCTTTATTAACAAATGGCCAAAAGAAAGACGCCACGACTCTAGTTTTAGTTCTGGAAAAACCCATATGTCCAGCACACTGAGAATCGTGTGCATGCTGAAGAATTAAGGCTCTCATACACTTAGGCACAAGAATTTGCGAGTGCATCGACTTGTCCGAGTGTTGTACCATTCGTACCAATATACCATTCTTCATAGTGATATACGATTTGTGATTCGTATTTTGATTGGGATCCCCTTTCTTTGCAAGAAGGAAGAATTTCTTCAAAGAAGGATCCTCTTCTTGACGTTTAACAAACGAGTCATGGGAAATCACCAAGTGCTCGTCTTGGCTATCAACTTCATTACTATCATCAGATGAAGTTGGGGGATTAAGAGCTTGAGCTCTTGTCATCACTGCATTGACCGTTTGAATGTTTTGTTCTTCCCAAATAGAAATTTGTTGCGGGGTGCATTCCTTAACGCCATGAATACGACCGATTATAAGATCCGCAATAGGATTAGGAAGAAGACATGCATGGACATCACCTGTGAAGAAGAGAGTGTCAATCCTAATAATAGCAGTAGGATAACTTTCCATAGTACCACCAAATGTAACACATTTGATCGCTTTTCCAGTGGCACAGCAAGGATCTATCAGAGACTCCCTAACCCCGACGGTAGTACATCCCGAATCGAAAAGCACTGAGACTATACTATCATTCACTAGACCTTTGTGCAAGATGAGAGATCCTCTCCCATCATGCGCATCTGTAGCAGGTAGAGCAGGAAGAGGGTGACCACAACTTAGGGTAGATACAGTCGATGAGTCGAACAATGTTAAGCATTGGGGGCATTCAGTTGCTTTCCCAAAATCGAAAGCACAACCAGTGATAGCCTTAGAGTTACCACTATCATTTACTTGATTACAGGCTCTATCAAACTCTTGTTGTGCAGAGTTTGCCTGTTGGTAAGCTTTTCTTTTGTTATATCTAGGTCTACCGCGATTATCATTTCCCCTGTAATTGTTATCATATTGTCTATTGTAGTTATCATTCCGGTTTGAATCCCGGTTTCTAAATTCACCATCGTCATATTCTTGACGTCGAGGTTGATTATCTCGAGAGCTTAGATAGTTATTATTGTGATAACCTTTGCGAAAGTGTCTAAGATTAATACCACCAAAATTACGAAAACTACCATCTTGTCTCCAGTTCTTAGAAGAAGAACCTTCATATGTTGGATTACTCTGCTTACGAGTGTAATTCTGATTACTTCTCCTATTCCAGTTTTGTTGCGCACCCTGAAATTTTTTATTGAAATTAGGGCCATATGGTGCTGCCGAAGCAACTGGCAACCCTTTTTCACTTTAGAATTGCTAACTGTAGCATGGGAGTGCGCGGTGGCGTACTGACAACAGTATTCATCCATGTCTTTTAAGCTTTTAGGCTTACGCTCAAGAAGAAATGCAAGAAAAGAATCATTAACAGATGACAAAACCTTATCTCGAAGTAATAAGTCCATTAGGCCTTCATATGTTTTCTCAGTCTGAGACAACTCAACCCATCGTGTAAATGTACGACGTATTTTTGTAACAAACTCAGAGAAATCTACTCCATTTTCTGGCAACATTGTCCTAAAACGAAGACGATAGTCTTCTTCTTTTAGTTGGTATTTTTTCGGCAATGCTGCTCTGACAACATCATAATTAGTCCTGTCATGTTCGTCTATTGTCATAAGAGTAGTCACTGTGTCACCTGTAAAAAATTCCATCAGCTGTTCAACATATTTTTCCTTTTTTACCTTATGCGCATCGCATAAAAATTGGAATCTATCTAGATAATCCGCTACGTCATCCTTTAAAGGATTGAAATGAGGAAATTTAATCCTACTAACAAACTCCTTTGTCGTACTCGAAGTTGTTTGCTGAGCACTCGTACTCGCCAATTTCAATTTCTCTAACTCCAAAGTTGCGAGTCTTTCATCAAGTTCCATTTTCTGTTTTCTTTCCTCATGTTCCATTTTTCTAATTTCAGCCTCAGAAGCAGCTTGAAGTTGGAGTTTTTTCTCCTCAGCAGCAGCTTGAGCTTTCCTCTCCTCTGCAGCAGCTTGAGCTTTCCTCTCCTCTGCAGCACCTTGAGCTTGTAGTTTTTTGTCTTCCATTTCCATCTGGAATTTTCTCTCATCAGCTTGAGCTTTTCTCTCCTCAGCAGCAGCTTGAGCTTTTCTCTCCTCAGCAGCAGCTTGAGCTTTTCTCTCCTCAGCAGCAGCTTCTCTTTGATACCTTTTCTCTTCAAGTTCTAATCTTCTATTCTCAGCATCTAGCTTCTTTAGTTCAGCTTCTGATCTCCTTTGTTCAGCTTCTGCTTTCAATTTAATTTCCTCTTTTTGTTTCTTTTCTTCTGACTTTAATGCAATGGCGAATTGAGCAGATGAATATTCTTCCAATTCTTTACCAGACTTACCAAGGGTTAACCCTTGCTGGATGAAGAAATCCAATGTAGACATTCTGTCTAATGAGATCAGTAACCTGAAAAATTCAACAATTACCTTATCCCACTTCAATGGGAGACAAGTCTGAAATGCTAGACTTGTATACTCACTTCACTTTATTTCACTCTCTTAGTCTTAGACAAAGACCTTGTATGGTCCTCCTGTTTATAATGTAACAAAAAATCACTTGAGTACCTGTGGAAAATAATTCCTTTATATCCCACTCACAAGTCTTTTTTATAAAGAACTTGAATATGTATTTCACCTTGTCTCAATCTTTGTGGATAACAAGTCTTTTAGCAAAGAACTTGTATAAATATCTTATATAATAATATTTTATTAACAATCTCTATATGAAGAGTGTACCTTATCAATAATAATAATAATACATGACCAAGTATATGTATGTAGACTGTGTATGACAATAATGTAGTACAATCATAAATACAAAGACAAAGATACAGAACAATAACCGAAAACGTTCGCGGAAGTCAAATAAACAATACAGCAAAAAGTAAAGAAAATGTTACACAAATGTGTACTGATGACCGCGAAAAGTAAACAAGACAAATGGCAACAATGTTATAAACAAAAAGGTGTAAAGAAATAAACAAAAGAAAGGAGAGACCTACAGATACAAACAAATGAAATCAAAACTGAAGAACAGAAAAAATATTACAAAAACAACGATAAGTACAGTTTCGGCACAGCTAACCGTAAATAGCAACGATTGTCGCTAGCAAATTCCAATTAAGGAAATTTGCAGTCCCTAACGACACGCTCTCAATAGATAACCTCTATTACGTGGTATTTATCTAAAGGAGTCACCTTTACCCAACCAGCCCGCAAAAGAACACAAGAAAAATACACAACAACAGTAGAAGGAACATAAATAGCAATTGAATGTGTTGCAAAAACAAAAGCTTAGTCACACATGATATTACAGTAACTAACTTGCTCCTTGCGAACACAGTAACAAAATGTCAAGCGCGCACTGATTGACAGATCCACTGTAGCATGAAGTGGTTTTCACGAACATAAAGTTACTATGACCTTCTCGTATCTTGAGTCTTGCACATCGAATGTTTACAATTTCACGTACTGTTTACAAACAGGAACTTGACCTCGAACAAGTAGAAAAGTCTGTTGTTGACTGAAACGTGTGAACGACCAGCGGTACCGTTCACAAAAAGGGACTCGACTTGTATGCAGCTGTGGTCCACGTAGCAAACGCCTCGATGCTAACTTCAGTACTTGTCCTGTTGTAGTTTATGTAGCGTTATAACATAAATGCTAACACTGTCTATTCTGTCCTGTGTAGCCAAAACTTGGAAGTGTACAAATGTACAGATGTGTGTTTCAGCTGTCCACCTTGATTATTTCAACGTAGTACAAAGCCCACGGAACTGGTCCACCAGAAATGTAACTGTCTTTTTCTCTTGTTGAGGTGATCACTGGCCCAAGACAGTATACATGTTGTTAGGTGTGTAGTGCTGGCGTATGATGAACTGAGTGTGGGTGCGAATGAAGGCTCGAATATGTTTAGGCTCGTATCTGTTGTATCATGCAACCCATACACTCACATGCAGTAGTCAAAGATGCTGGGACACTGCTGGCACGTTTCAAAACATTTATTGACGATAACACACATAGCATCAACAGGAACAGTCAGTGTAAACAAGGTCATGCTGACCGGAAATCGTTAGGTATACATCAGGCATTCACAAGGCTGGTAAACATTTGAATATTCGTGCATGGTCAAATAGCAATGTTCTTCAATAATGACAGTTCGTAGCGCCGCCCTGGTATCTCTGACTAAACGCGTCAGATACCTTAATCACTTTGACATACAGGTACAACTTGGCACTCTCCGCCAATTGTACATTATCAGGCTGTAATATATTAGCCTTAACACAGGCTTCGTTATGACGTCATCTGTATACTTCTTCTAAGCAGGTTAACATCAACCCTGCAGTAATGCTTATGTAGATAGAAATATACCGCCAATCTGCGGTTCCCACAATGTAGCTTTGTCGCTGGACTTCGGTTCGTTTAAAGACAAATAGTCTTACAAAGCTATCTTGAGCATAATGTATAAGTTCTGTAATGTAGGATCGGTGAGCTGTAGTTCACAGTCTTGGTAACCTTAAACATGTTCTGCCACCGAAGCATAATAATGTAGAAAAGGTCGGTGTTACCTTACACAGAATCCACAGAACATAATAACGAACTCTGTCGTCATTCCGACGTACAGAGAATCACTGGGGAGAACTGCCAGCGCAGTCACTTCGAAGATTTTTTCCCCGAAAACACAATGGACGTTCGTCCCTCCGAAGCCAGCTTACATCCCGGCCTGACGGAAGTAACTCAACTTGGCGCTTAAAAAATCTGCGCATGGGCCCACGCCCGAACTGTCTACCTTTGACCCTAAAGGTCAAACACAATGAATGAACAAACAAGGGAAGGCAACCCCTAATCAACCTGACATCGCAAGGTGAAGACACAATTATTCTTATGATAAAAACATAAGCAAATAACTTGACAGATGACTCCGTCGAAAATGACAGCAACATGAGGCATCAACTCCTTTTGACTGCTATAGGACATTGTTTTTTGATGACATTAACAAAAACATCACAGAAAGCTGAAACTTGTAATTAATATTCATATATGGATTAGTGTTATTTAAAAAAAAAACCATGGAGCACTTTGGATAATATTTCAGTCTTTATGCATGGGTTGGTGGGTACATTTTTCATTCACTAAAATGATTTTTTTAAAATTGTTTACATTATTACTGATAATTGAATATAATATGAAGAATAGCACTTAAAAGCCCCAATATTATAATTCTAAATATATTTATCCTTACTGTGAAACATAATTTGTGTGCCTTTTGTTGTGTAATATCAACACAATATATGATTTAATTTAAAAGTTCATGCGGCATTGAATATCTTCTTTTTTTATTTTAATGATGATGATACGGTCTGCTGGATGGTCTGTAAAGCATTAATAAAATATCACAGAAAGCTGAAACTTGTAATTAATATTCATATATGGATTAGTGTTATTTTAAAAAAAAAACCAAGGAGCACTTTGGATAATTGTAAAACATTAACAAAATATCACAGGAAGCTGACACTTGTAAATAATATTCATATATGGATTTTAGTGATAAAGACCCTAGAGCACTCTGGATAATATTTTATTATTGCTCATAGACACTGATTACTCATCACTGATTACTATATGTACAATATCACTAAAAATCTTTCATATTCTACTTGTACATTCATTTATCTTTACTGTGATGTATAATATGTGTGTCTTTGTTGTATAATAACAATACAATGTATGATTTAATTTAAAAGCTTCACGCGGGCTCTAATGTCCTTTTTCTTTCCAAATGTCTATAATGTTTATATGGTTCGCTGGATGGTCTGTAAAACATTAACAAAATACCACAGGAAGCTGACACTTGTAAGTAATATTCATATATGGATTAGTGATATTTTAAAAGATGCTGGAGCTCTCTGGATAATATTTCAGTGTTTATGCATGGGTTGGTGAGTACATTTTTCATTCACTAAAATGAGTCTTTTCTTGAAAGTGGTCTATATTATGACTCATAACTGAATACTATATGTAGAATATCACTAAAAATCTTTCATATTCTATTTCTACATTCATTTATCTTTACTGTGATGTATAATATGTGTGTCTTTGTTGTGTAATAACTCAGTAACTTTAGAATTTATAAAGGTACTGCTTTAAGGTACAAAAATAATTCTGGCAAAACTGATGAAAAAACTCCGGACTGCAAAAGTTTTAATACATTTTAAAAACTTAACCCTTGACTTAATAAGATAGTCTTTTAGAGTGTTATGTGTTTGTGATTGTCAAAGTGCTGTAAATTGTGGAAATTATTAAAGCAATTGTGTATATGTCAGTTGGTTGTTATATACTTACACCTCATCACTTTCATAACCCTAGACACTTAACGAAGCTATTATTCATTTATACAAGAATAAGTCTGATTGAGATCGAAATGTGGTGGCAAGTAAGGTCTTCTGTATACACACCAAATTTATTATCTTCAGAAACCTTCACAGCTGATCTCATTCAGTACACTAAGTCCCTTATAAATATATTTATTTCCCAACTCACCACAGTCAGGAAAATCTCTGGCAAAATAAGCCGCATAAGTGTCGGGCTCAAAATATCTAATATTGTCTGTATATCCTCTGACAAAACAGGTCAGGAAAATCTCTGGCAAAATAAGCTGCATAAGTGCCGGGCTCGAATTATCTAATGTTCTCTGTATATCCTCTGACAAAACAAGTCATGTAGATCTTTGCTACAAAATAGCGTAAAAAGTACTTTTACCTTTACTGCCATCCAGGAATAAGTCACTTAAACATACGCCATATCCTTGGCTCTCAGAAATATATCAGGGGAAAATCTAAGACATTTCTATCACACAAAAACTCTGTTCCCCGATCACACAGTCAGAGAAAAAATGGCTGAACACCTTCTCAGCCCAAAACGCCCAGGCCGACTGTGACGAGATACAGTCACCCGGTCCCGCCAAACCATCACGCATGCGCGAATCCTCGCGTGGCGTGAGTTTAGCTCACACGAGAACAATCTGGAACGTTCTCGTAAACTGTTCTAGAAAAATCTATGAACAGAAAATCTTAAATGACCAAATGGCAAGTCAAGGGAGATAACAACTAAATCAGACCTGTACCAAAAAGTTTTACAACCTGTAAACTCCCTTAGACCATAGTATAACAAAGTTTACATCCCCAGCTTGAAGCAAACTGAATTTAACAGTCTATCGCACCCCCCGATGGAAAAAAATGATAATTTTTTTTTTGAAAACATACATCGAATAGAAAAACAAATGAGGGCGGTAGCATCCAAATATCTACACTTACGTATACCCTATATAAAGTCATAAACACAAGGGGAATAAGAGAAACCAAAAGGAATGCAGATAGAACGCCAACAAATCATAAGAAAAAGTAGAAAAGTGACAAGTGAACAAAGACAAGATGGGATACGAAAGGAAAGAGTAAAGATGTATGGAAGCAATGCCCTAAGAATGAAGAAGACAAAAATATGACATGGTAATCAAAATCAATGCATAGCATAAATGAATATCATAGAAATATAGCAGCGTACATGACAATCTAAATTCACTTACACACTCCAAAAAATAAATAATGAGTATGATAATCCAGACAACAGGCTCATAACATATAATGATGCGCCTATAAAGGGCAACAAAATATACAACACCACATACCAGGCTATTATTGGCACACAAAGGAGCGTCGGGAGATAAAAGTATCTCACAAACTAAGAGAAATATTGTCTTATAGTACTAATATTATATAAAAAAGGAGCTGCCGCAATGACACAATAAAGTGCTGGCAACATACAATGCTAGAAAAAATCACATACATATGACTTCATATATCCCAACAAAAAATACAATATCGACGTATCTCGCGATGATAAATTACAAAAATAGAGGTGTCATTACCATATTATACTTACAACATAGTAACCTACAATAGTATCGTAACACTAACACTATACCACATCATAATACAATATCTTTTATCATAATATCGCATACAAATGTACAATAATGTTAACTATCTCTAGCAAGTACCAAAAAGAGATGACTTCAGAAGTCCCAGAACATTTTGTATTCAAGAGGGCACCACAGACATCTAAAGTTGCGTCAAATGCCAAATGGTAAATAGGGACGTCAAATCTTGAAATATCTGGTAAACTGTTGAGACTCTCCATATAACAGCACTGACTCGCTGGGAAAGCTTATGCTGTGAAACAATACAAACAAGAATCTCTGTTTGATAACCGTAGGATTTTAAAGTATATAACACTTAATTTAAATTTCTACTTATCAAATGTGGCCGAGTAAACTTCCGGCCCTTATATGGTGATAATCAAACCTTCTTCCGTTACACTAGAGACGGTAACAGAGAAAGTAATACAAACTGTTTACAATAATGCATTAAATAGAGTCAAGCAAATGTACTAAAAAATGTTAATGGATTACAGTGTCATAGGTATATAAACAAACCCGGAATCTATAAGAAAATCGAGATAATGAGAGTCAAGTAGAATCATGTGGGCATCGAGACAGTATGTCTGCGACTACATTATCCACACCACGGATAGCTCGTACTGAAAAGTGAAAAGGTTGAAGAGCAATAGCGTATCGAGTGGATCTTGAACTCTTCAAGTCCTTACTCTGTATAATAGTGAGGGCTTTATGGTAGGTTTCTAAAATGAAATGGGCGCCAAGAAGGAATCTCTGAAGTTTAAGTATCGCCCAGACCATAGCCAATAATTCTCGGTCTAGTACCGAGTAATTCTGTTCTGCTGCATTCAGCTTCCTAGAGACATACATTGCCGGATGCAGAGTTTCATCATACTCCTGCATCAATGCGGCCCCAATCCCTGTGGATGAGGAGTCACTGCGAAGAATAAAAGTCTTATTTGCAGTGGGTAGTCTTAAGATATGCTGGTCAGAAAAAAGTGTGTTAATCTTATCTAATGAGGATTGGCATTCTGAAGACCAGCGTACCATATTAGGTGACCCCTTCTTCAATAGCGTTGAGAGAGGTACCGTGATTGACGAAAGATTTGGAATAAATCTTCCATAGAATTGGATTAAGCCTAAGAGACTACGGACTTGCTTCTTCGTCTTAGGAGTAGTGATGTCAAGAATTTTAGAAGTATTGTGGTCTTCCGTCCACAAGAGACCATGACCAACCAGGTGACCCAGAAAAGAAATCTCGCTGAACCCAATATAGGCTTTGGACGGTTTGGCCGTCAAATTATGAAAGTGTAGAGTAGTCAAAAGTTCGGATAGACCTTGAAAGTGGTCTTTCCAAGAATCACTGAAAAGGCAAATATCGTCCAAGTACGCAATGACATCTGGACGATGTGAAAGGATACGACGCATCATGCGTACAAAAGTAGCTAGGGCATTCATGAGGCCGAAAGGCATAAAGTTTCATTGGAACAAACCCCTAGGTGTTGAGAAAGCAGTAAGAGGTTTGGCGCGTTCAGCAGGAGGAACTTGCCAATAACCTTTAGGCAAGTCGAGTTTGGTAAAGTACCGAGAATTAGAAAGCTTAATGAGCAGCTCTTCTAACAAGGGCATCGGTTCAGTTTCGAATTTCGTCACCTGGTTTAGTTTGCGGTAGTCGACGCAAAGACGTATGTTCTTGTCTTTCTTTCGGACAATAACCATAGACGAAGAGTAGAAGGATCAATTATTTTTAATTGAATCATTTCATCCTATTCTTTCTTGACTTGTGCTTGAAAGTGCAATGGGATAGGATAAGGTCGGACTCTAATAGGGTTATAATCTGCGAGTATTATGTCATGCTTAATAATTGT
Source organism: Oreohelix idahoensis (assembly GCA_024509875.1). Lineage (NCBI taxonomy): Eukaryota > Metazoa > Mollusca > Gastropoda > Stylommatophora > Oreohelicidae > Oreohelix > Oreohelix idahoensis. Next base: position 17,633 of record JAMPIV010018522.1, read on the forward strand.
TGTTTATCCAGGAATGTCAGTAAGAACGTCCTGAAAAGTTTGTATCAGAGAAGAGACCTGTTGCTGTTTCTCAGTAGATAACTCTGAAGAAACAGTCACATTTACCCATCATTCTGTTGAATGCAGTGGGATTACAGGAAGAGGAAGATTCGCATCTGAGAAAGTAGATTCTTCCTCTTGAATAACTGACAGAGATGTGTAATTCCCATGCAGGATCAGCGGATCGTCCGTTGCTTGAAAAATAGGTTGTAGGTAATCAGGTCTCTCATGAAATTCTGTCAGCATATTAATATGGAAGGTTTTATGCTTTCCGTCCACATCGACGACATAGTCGACATCAGAAATTCTAGCGTTGACAACAGAAGGACCCTTCCATGAAATAAGAAGACTATTGTCCTTACAAGGGAGTAATACAAGTACTTTGTCACCGGGACAGAGTTGTCGCAGACGTCTATTTTTATTTGCTAATTTCCTCGCCTTCTCCTTAGCAAATTCAGGTGCAGAGGTAGCTAACCTACATGCATCGATAATCTTCTGCCTTAGAGCAATGACATATTCGTAGGAAGATTGTGTGTCATCGCTGATGTTCTCAGCAGTTATAAGGTCGTGGAGGAACGACATGGGACCACGCGGTTGCGCACCAAAGACGAGCTCGAACGGAGAAAACCCCGTGTGCTCATTAGGGACCTCTCTATACGCAAAAAGGGCAGCAGGTAAAACCCTGCCTCAATCCTGAGGATGGTCCTCAGTTATCTTCCCAAGTAAATTCTTGAGCGTTCTATTTAGATGCTCAACTAACCCGTTTGACATAGGATGATAGATACTGCTTAAAGACCTTTCAATACGGAGTGTGGTCATGACCTGGGACATAGTGTCTGATACTAATTGTGTGCCATGATCTGATAAGATTTCTTTGGGAAATCCTAAACGTGAGAATATGAGCCAAAGGGCATCTGCAATATCAGCAGTCGAAATGCTCTTGAGAGGTATAGCCTCTGGCCAACGGGTACACATGTCAATGCATGGTAGGATAAATTGGTGTCCTCTGGCAGACTTGATTTTGAAAGGATCAATAATGTCTATTGCCATCTTTTGAAAAGGGTGAATTGGAATATTCGCAGCTTGGATAGGTGCTGCATGGCGTGGACCTCGTGACTTAACCTCCTGACATATATTGCAGGAGCGACAATAAATATGTATATCTTTATTTACGCGTGGCCAAAAGAAGGAAGCAAGAACCCTCGATTTAGTACGGGAAAATCCCATATGTCCTGCGCACTGAGAGTCGTGGGCATGTTGAAGAATTCGAACTCTCATACTCTTAGGTACCAAAATTTGCGAATGTATAGACGAAGTAGAATCTCGCACCATACAAAGTAGTACTCCATTCTTTATTTAGAACCAAGATTTAAGATTTGTGTTATGATTTGGATTACATTTTTAACTAGGAGGGATGACCCCAACAGTTGTACATCCAGAATAAAAAAGAACTGAGACTGGATTATTATTCACAAAACCTTTATGTAAAATAATAGACCCTCTTCCGTCATGCGCAGCTGCGGCAGGAAGAGCGGGTAGAGGATGACCGCAACTCAAGGTAGTTATAGCTGTAGGTTGGAACAAAGTTTTGCACTCCGGGCACTGAGATTCTCTCCCGAAATCGAAAGCAGAGCAAGCAGTAGCATTAGAGACACTATTATTATTATTATTACCTTGATTATTAACACCCTGGGTGTCTTGTTGAGCAGAGTTAGCTTGGCGAAAGGATCTATTATTGTCGTGCTGCGATCTATCGCGGCTATTATTTCTATTGAAATTATTGTTATTTACTCTATTGAAATTATCGTTCTGATTCGAACCCCAGTTTTCATAGTTGCGATTGTTATTCCCCCTTTGATAAAAATTTCTATTAGATGGGTTTGGTTGTCTCCGTGAAAAGTTATTATCGGGTTGATAACCTCTGCTGTAGTAACCTCTTCTAAAGTTCCTATAATTATTAGAACCAAAATGTTGAGGACTGTTAAATTGCCTCCAGTTCCCTGAAGAAGAATCATTACGTGATGGACCTCCTTGGTTCTGTCCAAAATTACGATTATTCCTTTTATCAAAATTGCGCTGATGCCTTTGAAATTTACGTTGAAAATTAGGACCATATGGTGTTGCTGAAGCAACGGGTAAACCTTCTTCGACTTTAGAATTGCTAACTGTTACATTTGGATGTGCCGCCACGTATTGGCGACAGTATTGCTCCATATCTTTTAATTTTGGAGGCTTTTGTACATGTAGAAAGGAAAGAAAAGATTTACTAACTGACGACATAACGTTGTCGCGAAGCAATAAGTCCATAAGGGCTTCATATGTGTGTTCAGTTTTTGACAGTTCCACACAAAGTAAAAAGGTCAGACGAATATTTTATATAAAGTCTGAGAAATCTTTTCCTGTCTCCGGCAATAGAGACTTTAAGCGTAGGCGATAACCCTCTTCATCCAGTTGGTATTTTTTTAATAAGGCAGCTCTGTCAACATCATAGTTATTTGCGTCAGGGCCTTCTAACATACTTATAGTATTCAACACCTCACCTTTAAATAACTTCCCAAGCTGTTCACAATATTGCGATTTCTCTACCTTATGAGATTCGCATGAAAGTTCAAATCTATTTAAATAGAACGAGATATCGTCGCTGACAGGGTTGAAAGCAGGTAACTTAATATCATAAGGTTTAGCATTTGCCTTATTAGAAGTAGTTTGATTGTTTGTCTCATTTTGAGCATTACCCATGTTCACTATCTTTATTTTCTCCAGCTCTATAGCTAAGACTCTCTCGTAGTGTTCCATTTTTTGTTTTTCAGCTTCCATTTGCATTTTTTTATTTTCAGCCTCTCTTTCTAATTTTTTATTTTCAGCCTCCATTTGCATTTGTATTCTTTTATTCTCAGCTTCTAGTTTCTTTTGTTCCATCTCCATTTGGAATTTTCTCTCATCTGCTTGCATCTGCAATCTCCTATCTTCAGCTTCAATTTTCTGTCTTTTTTCTTCAGCCTTCTGCGCCTTGGTATATTCAGCAAGTGCAAATTCTTCTAATTTTTCCTCAGTCTTGCCAAGGGCTTTCCCTTGTGCAATGAAATAATCTAAAGTAGACATTCTGCTGGCTTATATAAGATAAATACCTTGTGCAATAATTATTATCTTAGAAACTCACTTTTATCCCAACTCAGTGAGTGACAAGCCTTTGCTCAAGAACTTGTATAATTAATTTAACTTTCAATAATACAATTAATTATTTATATACCTATTGTGCATATAATCTTGACAGTGTATAACAAAATGGATAACACAGACAAGAAAGACAAAAACACGATATAAATAACAGATGACAACGTTCGCAGAAATCAACAAAACAATAAAGCAGACCTAAAGCAAAATATTACAAAGCTTGTAATGACAGATGCGAATAAATTAACAAAACAAATAACAAAAACAGTGTATAAACGAAAAGGTGTAAAGAAATAAACGATAGAAAGAGAAGGCAGACAAATACAAAGAAATTAATCAAAATTAAAGAACAAAGAAAATATAAAAAAAACAATGAGACATCTCGGCACAACTAAACAAAAATATCACGAAAGACCAACGTAGTGGACAAAAATACGCCAGCAACAAAAAGTCGCTGGTAATTTCAACTGCGGGAAATTCGCAATAAGGTCCCTAAATAACGCTTTTGTATGCCCTCGGTAAATTGGGATATATACTACAAAAGTCTCCTCCCAACCTGCCCGCTGAAATGAAACATATATGACAAAACAAAGAATATAAACAGCCTATATATATTAAGAAAGGTCTAATTAAACCACAATATAGAGGCACAGTTTACAAACAAACAAATAGCCACTTATCTTTTAAGATGACAACAAAAATCCCAGCTTCCACAATAGCAGCAATGATGAAACAGCAAAACACTGCTAATGAGCTCCGTTGGTGATCAATCCTGGATCTTCCAAGCAGAAATGACTGTCAACACAACTCCAAGTACTGACGTCCGAAGTTTGCTGGAACACTGCATTCTTCACTCGAAACAAACTCGTGTAGAAAACTTCTGGGCAACGCCGGGTACTTCCAGATGATAATGAACACAGTTGAACTATTTTGATGATAGCCCCGTCAAGCTGGCTAACCTCTGTTGCAGGCTCGGTTTTTTTCTTTATATTTATTGTCCATGGGCCATACTGGCCATCACTGTTGCTGTTATATAATATTACTGTTGCAAACTGTTATTGTGACTTGTACAGCTGTCGTGGTATGACATGATGATCAGGAGTGGCGGACATGGTGTGGGAGGGGTATAGATAAGTCCATAGACGCGAATGGGTATAGGTCCTTGATCAACTATTCATAGTACACACACCCTCATACCACATGTAGAAGTCAGGAAGGTTGAAAACGACTTGTACGGTTCCAACTATTTATTACGATACAACACGTATACGTTGACATCAAAAATATATACTGTCATTAGGACAAGGTTCAAGCACATCAACATCATGTAGATAATATTAGTTCACTGCATCCAATACAACAGAGACTCTGAACAGACTGCAGGTATCGCAGTGCTAGCAGTACGTCAGTAATTCCTCTCTACCTTCTCTGACGAAATAAGCCATGTAAAACTCTGGCACTATAAGCCGCATAAGTGCCGGGCTCAAAATATCTAATGTTCTCTGTATATCCTCTGACAAAATAAGTCAGGAAAATCTCTGGCAAAATAAGCCGTATAAGTGCCGGGCTCAAAATATCTAATGCTCTCTGTATATCCTCTGACAAAACGTTGCCGTTGTTGTTGTTGTTTATGATTGCGTTAGATAAGTGGTAACAGCGATAGTGTCGCTGCTGTCAGGGACAAAAGTGTGCGTGTAAGCACCTTATCGTCTCGTGACAAAAAGTCATAGGGAAGAGGCAAAAGTTAAATCAGATAAGTGAGAATCCATAGAGAAGATCGCGGAGAAATAGTCGACATGGTTCTGGAGGGAACATCGCTATAAGGACAGTGTAGAAGAGATTTAGAATTGAGGGAGACTTTAGGCAAATGGTGAATATAGTGAAAAAGATAGAAGGTAGGGGAGAACATATGAGTTGCGGCGGTAGCCTAGTTTGGTGAAAATTAGATTGAAATCTTTGACACCGAACACATATCAATATACACACTAAGAGAGGTCACGTAAAAGGCGGAGTGAGAACGTTTGAGTTATTAATAACGAACTAGAAAATAGACATAGAGAATGATTACTAAACTGAGGGTATACTAATCACGTGTCAGGTGACAAAATATTAAATAGAACAGGTGAGTATGAGTGGCATAGAGGGCCGTTATTTTGGTCAAAAGTTGTTATAGAGTATGAAATATAGAAATGGATAATTGTTGTAAATGTTGTGTTCCTTTTTTTGGCAAAATATATCAACTGGGTGTGCACATGATCTGCCATCATAGGTGTCAATATCTTGTCGAGGTATGGTGGCTTGCGTACCCTGATTACCCCCAGAGCTATGCCAGCGAGAGTTTTACTCCTGGAAGGTTCTACCAAGCTGGACAGGTTTGCGTGGGTAGAGGTCAGACTAAAGCAGACACCCTGGTCCTCCAGGTTGGGGGTTTTAGCATAGGGCTGACACCTCTGTCTATGTAAAAAAGAAACGAAGTTACTGAAACAACAACAAATGAACAAACTTTGCTGCAGGTCGGACATCCGGAGTCTGAAGCTCGTATGGCTGTCAGTGGTGAAAGCCGAAAGGAAGCCACTGACACGAGAACGGACGTCCTGACCGAAAAACGTGACACAAGAATAGGATTTTGGAATGTCAGGACAACGAACGAGACTGGAAAACTAAAACAGGTCACAGCGGAAATGAGAAACTATAGATTACACATTCTAGAGATAAGCGAGAGCAGATGGACAGGGACAGAAAAAGTTAAAACAGCAACACGAGAAACAGTACTTTACTCTGGCAGAGAGGATGGACAGCACAATGAAGGTGTAGCCATTATTCTACAGAAAGGAATAGAAAGAACATTACTGGAATGGAAACCCATCAACAACAGACTGATAAGAATAAGATTGAGAGGAACATTCACCAACACTACAATAATACAATGCTACGCACCAACACATGACAGTGACAAAGAGGTCAAGGATGAATTCTATCAACAACTGCACAAAGAAATGGAAGACACGCCTAGATACAATCTTATTGTAGTAATGGGAGACCTCAATGCGAAGGTTGGAACACACAATACATATAATGAAAGAGTAATGGGGAAATGTGGCAGCGGAACAGCAAACGAAAATGTTGATAAATTAATAAGTTTCTGTAGCATTAACCTGGTAATCGGATGAGCACTTTTCCCACGCAAAGAAATTCACAAATTAACATGGGAATCACCAAATGGCCGGGACAGAAACCAGATAGAACACATTATGATTAACGGTAGATGGAAACATGCATTACAAGATGTGAAGGTAAGAAGAGGTGCAGATGTGGGAAGTGATCACCATTTAGTAGTAGCAAAACTGAAAGTGAAACTCAGAACTGCTGAACCAACTGTAACTATACAGAAAAGGTTTGACATCAGCAAACTGAAGGACCCCCTTACCAGAAAAGCTTTTGCGGCTGATATAAAGAAACGATAACAAATTGCCAAACGTCAGGAAAAGACATAGTCTAATGATATAGACCAGAAATTCAACGCCATTTCAACAATATGCAAGGAAAGCAGCAAATCATGCTTGGATTCCAGGAAAGGAAGAAGCAAGACTGGATAACACCAGAAACATTAAACACCATTACGATGAGAAAGGAAATGAAAAGAAAGTAAACATAAGCGAAGTCCCCCAGATTAAAGCAACTATATAGCGAACAGTACAGTCAGCTGGACAAGGAAGTTAAACGCCAAACCCGAGCCAACAAAAGGAATTACCTAGACGATCTTGCAAGACAGGCAGAGGAGGCAGCGCTGAGAAATGAACAAAGCACAGTATACAAAATAACTAAAACCGTCAGCGGCAAACGAGGTGCAAACAATATTACATTAGTAAGAGATAAGCAAGGAAATCTCATCATGACAGCAGAGGGACAGAAAACAAGATGGGCAGAGCATTTCAGAGAAACTCTGAACATGGAACCCCCAGAGACGCAGTTGAATGTTCCTGAGGCTGTTAATAGACATCCCACGAAGGAAGAAATCATCACGGCAATCAAAGGGTTAAAGAATGAAAAAGCGCCTGGCCACGATAACTTAAATGCAGAGCTATTTAAGACAGACCCTGAGCTAGCAGCAGAACTACTAGAACCACTATTTGCACAAGTCTGGAAAACAGGGCCAACACCAACGGAGTGGAACAAAGTAATAATTGTCAAATTGCCCAAGAAGGGAGACCTTCCAGACTGCAATAATTGGAGAGGAATCACCCGTCTCTCAGTTCCCAGCAAAATATTAGGCAAGATAATTATACAGAGAATTTCAAAAGCAGTAGACCACAAACTGAGGAAAGAACAAGCAGGATTTAGAAAGAAAAGAAGATGTGCAGATCATACATATACTCTCATGAACATTATAGAGCAGTGCTCAGAATAGCAGAGACAGCTGTACATTAATTTCGTTGATTTTGAAAAGGCTTTTGGCAGTATACATAGGGACATAGAAAAAAAAATAGTGATGGAAGGCATGGTCCCTGGAAAAAGGGGAAGGGGTCGACCTAGACGACTGTGGACCCAGAACATCACAGAGAGTCTGAACTTGTCTTTGGCTGATGCAGGTCGACTTGCCCAGAATCGTGATGCGTTCAGAGCAGCTGTAATGGAGACAACGTTCTGGAAAGAATACGTCACATGATGATGACATAGGGACAGTTTATGGAAAATACTGAGAGCTTATGGAATTCCAAGCTGCATAGTGTCAATCATAAAAAGCCCGTATGCCAACTTTACGTGTAGCGTAGGGCAGAGCAACCTAACATTTGAGGTGAAGACAGGAGTACGACAGGGATACCCCTTATCAACCACTCTATTCTTAACAGTCATAGACTGGGTGATGCGACAGACAACAGAGGGCAGTCCAAGAGAAATAAGATGGACTACGTTTTCTACTTTGGAAGATCTGGAATATGCAGTTGACATTGCACTGCTGGCACATTCACATCAACACATCCAGGAAAAAATGGATAGGTGGGCCTGAACATCAATCTAAAGAAGACAGAGGTCATGACACTCGATGTGAGCAACCCCGAGCCCATAACAGTAAAGAATCAACAACTGGAACAGGCAGACAATTTCACATACCTAGGATGCATAGTAACACTAGATGGCGGAGCAAGCAAAGACATCAACAACAAAATGAACAAAGCAAGAACAGCATTTTATAGTCGGAACAACATCTGGAAGTCCTCGCAGTACAAAATTAAGATTATATCAGAGCTGTGTGCTTTCTGTGCTTCTCTATGGTGCGGAATGCTGGAGAGTAACGGAGAAGGAAAGGTCGAAATTGTCCTCTTTTCACACAACCTGCCTAAGAAAAATTCTCCGAATCTTTTGGCCGAATACCATCACCAACCAAGATCTGCTTACTCGGAGCAAGCAAGAAGACATGCACACCATCATAGCTGGCAGACGCTGGAGTTAGGTTGGCCATGTCCTCAGAAGAGACCCCGATGCCACCACAAGAACAGCTATGCTATGAACTCCTAAAAGAAAACGAGAGACGCCGACCAAAAACAACTTGGCGGAGGACTGTGGAGGCTGAGATGCAAAGAATGAACCAGAGTTGGGGACTGAACGAAGGATGGCCACCGACCGAGCAAAGTGGAATCAATCTGTTGTTGCCCTACAAGACGCCACCAGGCGTGATGGCCACTGACTGCTTTGACGGTCGGCGGCTAAGGATCAAAGAAGATGAAGTGCACATGATGGCACGGACATGGTGTTTTTTCAACATGATTTAAGTTTGGTAGACGAATTCAGAGCACTTAAAAGAGGATTTTGGCAGTGATGTGTGTTATCACCTGATCTTTTTAACATATAGAGCAAGTTTTAATGTACACGCTGATAACCATCGATTATGCATGTACGGATTACCAATATCGGACAATGTGTGTTTGATGCATTCATTCTTGTAAGTAGACTTGCGAAATTGCCAGGTCTAGCATGCTGCTTCATGAAATCATGACTGCATTGGATCAACTTTAATGTGACATAAATAGACGTTATATCGTCTTCATTAAACCTGAGTCCTGAACTAGTGTATAAGGGTCTGAGTGTACCTGTTGCCTTACCTACAGAGAAGCGTGATTGCCTGTCTAGTTAGAACGAGTTGAAATTAATACCACCATCATTGCCAGCAGCCTTTACACTAGAACCTGGAGTTAAGTGAGTTCACCACTAGATGCCGTACTTGCTAACCTGCCCTTCGAACGTAACATCTAGAGCCGTAGCTGGTCTCGCGAAGTGGCCTAAATTCAGTAACTATCAGCAAGTAACCAGAAGATAGATTTCATCTGGTGCCATTCCTCACCAATCAACTCATTAGCACCCCCGCCCTGTCACACTCTCTACACGGGGGATATAACTGATGGATTTTTTCACAACCAGTGGTTCCTAATGATGTCATACTCTCCCCCCACCCTACTCAATCTCCTGGACAGTTTGATTGGATGCCTAACCCTCTCGAATAAGAGCGAGAAATCGGAGGTCCCGTGTGCAGAGTTACGCAAGTTAAAAATCCCTCGACAGTTAGAAATTGTAACGAGTAGGCCAAAGGCCACTTCTCTGGCAAAAAATTTAAAATTAAGAAACCTACCCATTACCCAAATATTTCTAGAATGAGTGATTCCTGTATACACGCATTAGGGGTCCTTACCGGTGCTACTGAGTTCGTGCGCTGAGCTGAGATCTTCCTTGTGAGATCTAAGGAAGGAGATTGCAGCACTTTCGGAGTTCCCCGTGTGCCATGAAGTCCTTAAAACCAAACTAAACCAATCTCTTGTTCCACTGATACGTGACTGGTTCTTGTCATCGGTTCCGCGATTGTTACCTTGTATGGCGGCAACGGGTTTTCAAGTTATTCAAAAGTATTTCAGGTAAATAGCTCCCCACGTCTGCACTCAAATCTATACCCAATATGTTGGTTTTTACTTGATTGCTCGTTCTGTTGTTGTATATTACTGCTCGTTGCTCTATTACGTCTAGGGTAAAATCTCATAACATTTGTATGCTTTCTTACGAAATCTCCAGTAACATAAATACGGGCTCTGTAAATGGCCCAGACAACGACAATGAGTTAAGGCCGTTCCACTTCATACATAACTTCATATTTAATACGCATATTTTATTCGATTGTACCATACACATCAGTTCGCATATATTTAAAAACATTTGCCGTATATCATCATGACAGGATTATTCCTGTTTCAAGAATATCCATTTAATACATCATCCAAATACTTTAAAATGAAAACGCAAGTTGAAACACAGCCAAAACACAGCCGCCCTATTCAAGGGTTTTTGTAAACACACTCTCTCGTTACTACACAAAACATTCATACGTCATATCTCTGGTGCACCTGACTTTCAATATTCCTAATAGTGCCGCATCAAACTCAATAAATCTAACATTTGGTGTGCATGGGCAGACACCACACCTTGTCGTAACATATCAATCCTTCTATTCAATGCAAGCATCCATTTATGAAAGTCTGCAGCCTGGCTGTTGCTTTTAGTTGTTCTGATGCAAGGTCGGCAACCACTCTATTGAGATCTATCAGTAAATCACCAGAGATGATTTGGTAGAACTCTAGGTGACGAAAGGGGGGGGGGGGGGAGAAGAGATTTGAACAAATTTAAGCTATGGAAATTTCAGACAGCCGTGACACACCTTCTTTTAAAAGTTATACATTCCAAAGATTAAAGGTACTTTCCCCGCTTTCCCACCAGCTAGTTAACGCAAATCCACATCATTCGTCAGCTGTGTACGATTGGAAGGCACTTTTCTTTGGCGTGAATTTAACATTCAGTAATGTCACGGAATCGGCTCCCCTGATTTCTGCAGTAGTGGTCCAACAGTGGCCAACACTCAAGAGAATCTAATATGGGCTTCCTTGTCTACCTTCTCGCAAGATAATACTTGGCAGAAATGTCGATAGAAAGATAATAATGCTTCTATCTTAAGACATTATCCACGAGATATTTCAGAAATCAAGAACAAGGCTACATATTTATGTGTCCCTTTCTTCCTATTCCCCCATCCCATCTGTCTTAGAACTTTACCCTCGATGAGAATTAATCTTAATCCCAAAGAGTGAAAAAAACATTCATGCGGATTGAATAAATTTACATTTACCTTTAAAAAAGTTGGAAACTTTCATTACATTTAGATTGAATATTTTTATGTTTAACTTTATGCTGGTTGAAAACATTAACAATATAATACGAATGTACATCATTTCTTTCATTATTTCCTCCCTGCTCACATGACAATAAAGATATATTAGTTCACATGTTAATAATGCAAACTATAGAATGTAAAATGTACAACTTACGCCAACATTTAGGCTCGCAGACTGCTTGCTTAGAGAACACGTTTAAGATACTTGAAGAAGCCTCTTACACGTGTTCTGGAAGGCGCGGGGGGAGGGGGGGTTACTTTAGCAATAAGATCCTGCTTTCACTCCGTGTTTCAGTTTCCTCAGATCCCAGTTTTTCATGTTAAAATGGTGAATATGTTACGTCTTGGGTAAACACAATCACTCGGTCGCTTTGCAAAAACTGATCAGGCTCGTATGGATTTTTACCTGTGTCTAATCTTGGCAAAGCCGAGAAGTGTAAAGCAAACATGACAAATTATCACCGAAAGGAGTGTATGGTGATTAGAAAATAGCAAATATCTACTTGATAGCAGATAAAGAAATGTGCTGACCACAGAAAATGCACGTTATCACAACAAAATGTAACTGACTACTGCCGTAGAGGAGAACAGATCGACCCAATTTCGTCACAGTCTCCTATCCTAAGATATTTGTAGAATACCCAGCTTTATAGCGGTCACTTTTCTGTGGGTTTTGCTGTCCACTAGGTCGCTCCTTTCTCCCTTCTGGGTTATTCGGCCGGCAGTGGGTACAATTGTGGACGTATTGTCGTATGTCTACTCTTTCCCCTGGTCAAATGTGATGTGTGTTTATATTGCACATCGTTTTGCATACTGACGTGTGTACCCCTGAAGGCGATACAATTCCAGCTCTCATAATATGAGATCTTAAAGGGAGTGGCACGACGATTTATCGGGTCCCATGATTCGTTCTTCTAAACAAAGCTCCATCTTCCTGGTAAAATGTTCCAGCCGATGTATCGGCCTGTGTTCTATTACGCTGGTCAGAGCAGGGGGCTAAGGTTATATCATATGTTTGCGCTTTAGTCAGCTCTGTTAAGCTGAGAAGTAGTGAGTCGGAGCTATCCTATATTGACAGGTGTGTGCTCTGCTCCATCACCTTCCTCGCAGATAAATTATGGTTTTCACTATTCTGGTTTTCCAGTTTATTGCAGTCCGAGCAATCGTGCACATACTGACGAATATTCCGTTGCAATCCTGGCCACCAGTATTTCCAGGAAACATGACGTAATAACTTACGTGTACCTCGATGAGGTTGTGAATAAGGTTTATGCAATTGCTGCATCAGAGGGGTTCTATATGGGAGTGGGACAACTAGCTGTAACTTGTTCCCGACCCGTCTGTAAACTAAACCTTTCTCCTTATAATATGCTCCATGAGGAGTATGGGAGTAGTTTCCATACAACCTAGTAACAGAAAGCTTTAGGTCTTTATCATTCCTTTGTGCCTTCTTCAGCTCTGAGAGTGATCAAACGTTCTAAGGGCCTGTTTTCGGCCTTCTACAATCCGATGTGAAGTGTGTGTTAGTTTTGCACGACTTATAGCATCGGCTTTCAGTTCCCTGAGCTGAATGTCCCTGTTTCTGCCTGGTGCTGTCCTGTGGTTGTTGTTGCTGTTAAATGGGCAGTTTTGTGTGTTGTATTGTTCGTCGTTTGCACATCCGCGCATGGACGATATATTAGGTGTGGGCGACAATCGTGACCGTGCTTCCTGACAGGGTTAACGTTTGCCTGGGGGATTTGAGCCTGTCGGCATATAACACCATGTGCTCAAGAGTTTCGGCCTTGTAATCTGCCAGGAACCGTCTCATGTCAGGTGTGAGCGAGTCCTTGAACTTCTCCACGATAACCATCTCCTGCAGCCCTTCGTAAGATTCATCGAAGATGCTGAGCGACCCCGCTTCTCTAAGTATGTCTCTAGTCGTGCAGCAAATTGTCTAAACAACTCATCCTTCTGTCTCTTAGCCTCAGGGAACTTGCTACGGAACGTCTCTGCGTTCAGCTGAAAACGCTTAAGTATGTCATAGTTGTTCTTTTCTTCCGTGGACATTTTTTGAGAAACACATCTTAAGCAGATCCCCTCAGACTCTGGAATAGCCTCATGTTTTATCCCTCCCTCTCCACCTAGAGACATAAATGTATATTTCCTCTGAAGTCTCAGAGTAGACATGTAATTGGAAGAGAGATATTTCCCCCATCGCTGCCTTAAGAACTGCCAGACCCGCCAGTGTTAGAACTAGAATCGACTCTTCTTCCTTCAGTTTCTAATTCCTTCAACCTAATGGCGTGGGCTCTATCGGCCTGTTCCTTCTTTTCTGCTCTTTCGGCCTGTTCCATTGCGATTGCCGTCACGGCCTGTTCCTTCTTTTCTTGGAATGCCCTCTCCTTTTCTCTCTCTTCGGATTTGTGCTTCCTTTGCTTTTTAGCCTTCTGCTCTTCAAAAGCAATGTGCTTTTCCTTCTCCTCTGCTTAAGCATGTTCGTGGTCTCTGGTCAGTTTTCTCTCCTGGCGTTCTGCAGCTTTCTCTGCCATCTCCTAGTATTTTTTTGCCATCTTCTCATCAGTTTAACCGAAGTAATTACAAAATCTGTCAGATTTTGACCCGTTATGCGTAGTTCCCTCTCAATACTTAGGTAAAATGTGTGGAGGTTTTGTGGTTCGTTCATTTCTGATCAAGAAGTCTGTTTACAAAGCCACACAAAATGCAACTGCTACTTAACTAGTAAAACTACAAATCATAACACCAAATTAGCCACAGTAAGTGAACTTCTTATTGCTCCGTTACTTTAATTTTTGTTACAAAAATTTGTGTTTCATTTCAGTTATTCAATTATTCTCCTTTAAAATTATTGTTACTGTTATAAATGCATGTACTGTATGCTCAGATTTAATATAAATACACTCTGACGATATTCTGTCAGTAAACCTGAAATTTGTGTCAGCCAAGTCTAAGGGAATAACTAGACAGGTTCTATAATATGAGACGGGACATCAATTGATTTATCAAATTGGTGGTCTTAGTTCAATCGCAAGGCGAGACGCCAATTGTCCCGGATTTGCCTCCCCTGGTTTCTGTAGTAGTGGTTCAACAGTGGCCAAAATTCAAGAGTATCTAATATGGGCCTTGAAATGTGTCTACCTTCGCGCAAGATTACTCTTGGCAGAACTGTCGATAGAAGGAAAATGATGCTTCTATCTCAAAGGAGTGTTCACAAGATATTTCAAAAGTCAAGAACAATGCTGAATGGGGCAGAGCGATTGTTAACTTAGGATTTGATCCGTCGTCTTTTGTGAAGAAGAATTATGCGATGAATTATTTTAGCTCGTTCAAGCCTCCACTCTGATTCAGTGGAATTCTTATTATTTTTGTATAGCTCTGTTTAAAGTGTATTAAGAAATCGACTGAGACATACAAATGCAGTACATTCAAAAATGATTAAATCAACGTTAATGGTGTGTGTATATATATATATATATATATATATATACACATATATATATCAATATATATATATATATATATATATATGTATATGTATGTATATATATATATATATATATAACAAATGTAATAATTAATTATGTTTAACAGTTTAAAAAAATGAATAATTATTAACAAATAATGCTCATCATCACTGATATGATGGGAGATTGGGTAAGAATTATGTTAGCAGCTTTTATGGGTACTTAGCTGCCAATGGGTTTCTACTTGGGCTGGTATTTTATTTCTTTGCAGATAAATGATTGGATTTCTCACGTCCCTGGTCAATGTTGTAGGGCACAAGGCGTTCAAAAGAAGAGTCAGGGAGTATCAACGAAGTTGATCACGCGTCTCTAAGACCACTTTTACCCTCCTTGTTTCAGAGATAGTACCCTCAACTGCTACCATCCACTAGTATTGCAAACGAAGAGAAACAAATACCCTTTTGGGTATTCAGTTTCCTGACACATACTTATGTGTGCCATTCTTCCTATTCCACAATCCCATCTTTCTCGGAACTTTACTCTCGATGAGAATTAATCTTAATCCCATGGAGTGAAAAAACATTCTTTACAAGTGGATTTAATAGATTTACATTTACCTTCAAAAAGGTTGGCAACTTTCATTACATTTAGATTGAATATATTTATGTTTGACTTCACATTGGTTGAAAATGTTAACAATATAATAAGAATGTACATCATTTCTTTCATCATTCCCTCCCTGCTCCATATGGAAATAAGGACAGTCCCTGCTTTTGGTTCTATATACGATAAAAACTAGATTTAAATCACGTCACCATGTTTAGGGCAGTGGTGGTTCAAGAAGAGAAATCATCAGTTCTATCATGCTGACCACTTTTCCCTCTTGTTCAACAGAGATATAACCCGTCAATGGTCGTACCATGCCATAGTATTGCAAACGAAGAGAAGGGTCCAAATGCCTCTTTTGGGTATTCAGTTTCCTGGAGAAACCTTGTCCTGCCCATTCTTTGATTCCTATTCAGCCACAATTTCTTTTTGGAACTTCTCTCGATGACCTTAATCTTGTTCCCATGGAGTGAAAAAACATTCTTTACAAGTGGATTTAATAGATTTACATTTACCTTGCCCAAAAAGGCAAGCTTTCGCAACTTTCATTGACAAACATTCTAGATGGCCTGAATATATTTATCTTCTCTCTTGACTTCACATTGTTTTTGAAAAATGTTATAGCAATATAATAAAATCTTCATCATTTCTTTCATCATTCCCTCCCTGCTCCATATGGAAATAAAGACAGTCCCTGCTTTTGGTTCTATATACGTAACTAGCAATAAATCAGTCACCATCCTTGGCAGTGGTGGTTCATGAAATCATTATTCTATATGCTGAGGTTGCCAGATTCAAATGACTTGGACATTCACGAGCAATTTTTACATATTAATATTCACATGTCAATATATACATATTAGTTCACATGTTAATAATGCAACATATAGAATATAAAATGTACAACGTAAGCCAAATTTTAGGCTCGAAGACTGCTTGCTTGGGGAAATGGTTTAAGGTACTTGAAGATGCCTCTCACGCGTGTTCGGGGGGGGGGGGGGGGGGGGGGGGGGGGTGGGGGGGGGGGGGGGGGGGGGGGGAGAGGGGGGGGGGGGGGGGGGGAGGGGGGTTTGGGTGGGGGGCGAGGGGGGGGGTGCGGGGGGGGGGGGGGGGGGGGGGGGGGGGGGTTCAATAATTTCCCACTGTCACTCCGTGTTTAAGTTTCCTCAGATATCTGTTTTCTTTGTTAAAATGGTAGAGTTTTCCTGGGCTCTTTAAGTCCTTCAAGATGCTCTAACAAAGTCCAGTCTGATAGATGAATCTGTTCTTAACTCTGGCAGTCTGATTTTCGTCTTGGCGCAAGGTGGATTTTTCAATGTCTTAAAACTGTAAATGTGTCAGTTTATATTTCACTTTTCGTCCCACACACATAGTTGTTACTATTTAGTCAGGGTCGTATCAGGAATTGTGTTGTTTCTCTACTTCGAACACACTCCAATCGTTCAAAATATGTGTGTTTGGGTGGGGTAATTCAAAATATTTCCACATGGAAATTTATGTGCATTAATGCAAAAGTCACGTATCCCATATATGGTAATAGTGACATTCGAATATTTTCGTCAATGTTTACAAATACCACATCGTCCTCGGAAATATTACAACATTTCCGCTCAAGTGAGTCAGCCTGATAAGTATAGCGCAAGCGGATAATGTCTCGCTTGCCCGTCTTGGGTAAACACAATCACTCTGTCGCTTTACGAAAACTGATCAAGCCTATATGGGGTTTTAGCTGTGTCTAATTTTGGAAAAGCCGAGAATTGTAAAGCAAAGCTGACGAATTATCACTGAAATGAGTGTAGGGTGATTAGATAACAGCAAATATATGTTTGATAGCAGATAACGAAGAGCGCTGTCCACAGAAATTTAACGTTATCAGTACTCACAGCAAAATGTAACTGACTCTTGCCGTAGAAGAGAAGAGATCGACGAAATTTCGTTACAAGTAAAATATTTGGTTTGAATATTCAGCCGCGCTGTCGGTGGAAATGCAGGAACCAGATAGTCTGCCAGAGGAAAAAAGTTACATGTAGGCAAAGCCGGATTAAGCCAAGAAGGACCTCTAGGCTTTTTGGTGTTTTTTTCTCCCCCTCACCTAATAGGCAATAATTTTAAATTTTTTTTCCAAGCCCCTTAGCATGATGATGGTATATACTAGTATTATTAATAGACTGGAATGTTAGTTTGTTCGCACTGCTTAACTCTTTTATTAGTAATTTTTTTTTAAATTAATGTTTATTAGTATTACTTTTATTATTATTAATGTAAACACAATAAAGTCATGTTATTGAATAATGTTTCTTGTTTGTCTTTCAACAATTTCTTCTTTAACTGACAAGAAATCCGGTTTTCTAAGAATAGAAGATTCTACACGCATCAGTGCCAAATTTTTCATCATCCTTCATTTTATTTTAACGTGTGCACGGGGGCCGCGCCCCTAGGCTTCCACCTACTTAGCCTAATTTATTACCCGACCCTGCATGTAGGCTGCACTTATTCGGAATTCTCTGAAACATTAAAAGAAACCTGATTTTATTAAGGTTAATCTTTCGATAACTCAGTAGATCTCCACACCACCTGAGCTTCCTGCATCTGTTCTAATGTCTTACGAGGAATCTGTTCCAGAACTATTTGCAAGAGATCCGTATGAAATTTAAGGACTTGTGTGTCGTCTTGTAGATGTATTAATCACAGAAATGACAACAATACGCGCGGCTTACGGCACATTACATAATGCCTTCAACCCAAAGCCACAGAGTTAATGAACAATCTGTTCATCAGACTTAAAGTAAGTTTTTATTCATGAGTTTCTATTTATAATTTTATAACTTCTAGGATGTTGTTGTTTTGTTGAACGTGTAATTACTTCAACATAATCACTTAAACATTATTAATACATTATTCCTATACACAATTATTCACGTGTGGTATTTTTTACGTGTATTTTCAGCTTAATGGAGACCAAATACTGATGGAAACTCTGGCAGAAAATGTTGGTCTCAATGTGAGTTATAGGTAGGAAAGAAACAGTTGGCTTCCATCACTTACACTAATTTTCCCGTGTAATTCGATGGCGTTTCTCATGAAACAAATAATAAATGGGACTAATAACTTCAGGCAATTCGTAGGAGGCTGGCAACCTCATCATGTACGCGATATTGCTACATAAACCAAAGCTACAGGTGCGCACAAATTCTTTGATCAAGGCTTCTTACAAACGTACCACCTGTAGTAGTGGTTTTATGTTATGAAGGAATAGAGAAAGTGATGATGATGTCATTGTTGACGCTTTAGACCGCTTGAAAACATGTATTGCTGTACTTCTGTTGATGTTGTTTAAAGGATTACTGAGCTTCTCGCTCTTTTTGCAACCAATACCAGGTTGAAGACTCCTTGGTTTTATCTACCAAGAATAACACTGTAGATCTAAGCTTTTCCTGTGACTTTTCTGCCATTCTGAAACGTGTTGATTTAAGTCATGAGCTCCAGTTTCCCCAGTTTGGCTTATACTTAAAAGATATGGTCCCAACCTAGGAGTAATAAGCGTGTGGCATACTGTACTTTCCAATGCGGCTCTCCAATTATATAGAGCTAAATTACTGTGCTGTGGTTCTGAGCTCTCTCAAGGAATTGGCACGTCCTACACAGAGCCACTTCTCAGCCTCCCCTCTGTATCAATAGGTACATAGTGAGATCCTCCTGCATGGAGCCTACCAGGTAGAAGCCAGAGTTGTGTCTGGGGCTCAAGTGACTCCTACAAGTTTAGTGTGCAATTCTTAGTTCTCAACACGCTTCCCTACAATTTTGATGATGTAAGTCTACGATTCCAAAGATGTTGATGCAGTGTAAATTATTATTGTTTCACATATTCTCACGCAAGAACTCCTTGCTGATAGTCATTTGTACTTTATCCGAAGAAATTGATCAAGCCAACTTCCACAGACTTTATCTTACCTAGTAATGTATCAGCGATGTCTGTGGATTTTTCTTATTTTATTACGTCACTGATAGGGAAATTATTCAAAAATAGGGAAGTATTTCCCATAGTCAGTTATGACTGAAGGGCTATTATTATTATTATTCTTATGATAGGGAAATAAACATACCAACAGGCCTGGAGAGTTTTAATTGCACTGATAAATATTTGGAAATTTAAAGAAATCAATTTCAATTCAGAAATAAAAACCTTAAACTCTAATATTAATTCAGTCCTATTATATGGCTCTGGAACATGGAAAACAGGAAACATTTATAAACGGCTGCTTGTGTGGGGCAGAAGATATCGTACAGGAAGCTCACCAGCGTGGAGGTGATGACAACAATGAGACAAGTAACAGGCCCTTCAAACATTGACGAAACCTGTTGAAAGTATTACATAATAGCTCTCTGTCTAGAATCCCGACGGTAAGAGTATCAGGTGTATACCAAAGAATTTATGAAGAACTGAGCGGAGCAAATTAAAACGATGAGAAAATCATAGACAGATCTTCAGCTGATGTCACGTGACAGGAGGTCGTGTATCGATGAAGGTCTATGCTCAGAAAGCGAGCTTGTAGGTATTGATTGAATGATATCTTTTCTTAATAGCTGATTGTTTTATAACAGATTATTTCAAACTTCATATTTATTTCTAGTTATTTGTGTAAAGTCTATTTCTGACATTAATTCATTCAATGCTCGTCAGATTCTGTAGAAGAAATGGTGCCTTCCACAAGCATTACTGTTCAGTGTCATCCGTTCAAGATCTGTTCATGCCTGCTTTATCCTTTTCATATATTTCACCAGTTCCCTCCTCCGTGAGTTTTTAGATCTCTGCATTTCTTTCTTACCCTGGGGTTCCAAACACAGAACCGCATTATAGTGCTATTAAGAAATGTACTTTTTTTTAAAAAATTCCCTCCTGTTGACAAGGCGCGTTCCGTTAACCTAGTGGTTTATATGAGTCACATAATTTTGGGTTTGATCCCTTCTCACAAACGGCCTTAATCAGTTACACTTGTTGTGAGTACTGATTGCGTGCATTTTACGGGTCACACCTTTCTCTGCTATCAAGCAGATATTTTGTATTTTCAAACATTCTTACCCTGCTCTCAGTGATGAGTCTTCATGTCTGTTTGGTTACCCATTTCTACTTGCTGGGAATGGGATGGATGAGATAATATTAACCGACAATCATGATGGTTAATCTCTCGTGTGGTCGACATTAGACTACAGATTAACACTAAAATCCCATTGGTTAATCACTGAAAAGGCGAACGTGTCGCACTTGGAACTGTCACTTCATATTTATAAGACATGGCTTTTGCGTTAGCGCACAATAATTTCCATGATTTGGAATACATGAAGTTTTTGAAACGATTGGCGGAGGTTTGAAAAAGAGGAACAACCAAATCCCTGATTGAACCCCGCCTAAAATCATAACAAAGTACTGCAGTGGAGACAGTGCAACATAACGTGACACTTTAGCCATTTTAGAACACTGAGAAATTTCACCTCGCGCCAAGAAGACAACCAGACTGCCAGAGTTAAGACTAGAATCAGCTCCAATTATCAAACCGGACCCTTGTTTGAGCGTCTTGAGGACTTAGAATCCAGGATAATTCTACTATTTAACACGGAACAAAGGGATCTGAGGAAACTGAAAACATGGAGTAAAAGTGGGAACTTATTGTTAAAGTAACGACCCCCCCCCCCCCCCACCCCAGAGCACGTGTAAAAGGCATCTGCAAAGTGCCTTAAATTATTTCTCTGAGCAAGACGTCTGCGAGCCAAGATCGGCGTAAGTTGTACATTCAATTCCATATTTTGCTTTACTAATATGTGAAATAATTTGAATACATTAATTTGTGAAAATTTATGGTGGACGTTCAAATCATTTGAGGCTGGCAACCCCAGCATATAGAATGATGATTTCATGAACAACCACTGCTAGAGCTGGTGACTGCTTCATGTGAGTGTCTTATAGAGGAACATAAGCAGAGGTAGTCCCAAATTCCATATGGAGCAAGGAGGTAAAGATGAAAGAAAAGATGTACATTCTAATTATGATATTTACAATTTCAAACAGTGTCGATGTCTATTTAAACATACGCAATCTATATTGTTAATATTTTCAAACATGCTAGATGTAAAGATGAATGTAAATCTATTCAATCTAAATGTAATGAAGGTTTCCAACTTTTTTAAAAGGTAAATGTAAATCTATTCGATCCACATGTTATGAATGTTTTACACCCATTGGGATTAAAATTAATTTTCATCGAGGGTAACGTTCTGAAGTTGATGGGATGGTGGTATAGGAAGAAGGGAAAACTCAATAATCAGCAGGATATTTGATTCTCTTCTTTTGCCATACTAGTTGGTGATACCAGTTGAGAATACTATCTCTGGAACAAGGAGGGTACAGGTGGCCTGAAGTCGACGCTGGACACCATCATCAAACGGGGCTTACAGACGAGAGACTAACTTCGTAGACACTTCCTGAAACTTCTAAGAACGTGCTGCACCCTACAACCTTGACCAGTGACGGGCATGATCAGCAATCCAGTCTACAAAATACCAAAACATCAGAAGGAGAAGATTGACAGCTAAGTAGAACATAAAAGCTGCCAAGTGAACACTTACCCAATCCTCCATCACATTAGTGATGGTGAGCATTTTTTGTTAAAGGATTATTTTTTATTTTTTTTAATTTGTAATTGTTGAAACTAAATTTATTATTAAATTTGCTATTTGTATAGCAAATTTAACGTTTATTTAATAATTTTGAAGATACTACATCTGTTTGTCTCAGTCCATTTCATAAATACACTTTAAACAGAGCTATGCCATAATAAGAAGAATTCCACTGCGTAAATCAGGGTGGGGGCTTGAACGAGCTGAAATAATCATTGCATAAATCTTCATAACAGGCGGATCAAATTCTAAGTTAACAATTGCCCTGCCAGATGCAGCTTTGTTCTTGACTTCTGAAATATCTTATGGTTTCTCCCTTGAAATAGAAGCATGATTATCTTTCTATCTACAACTCCGCCAAGAGTAATCTTGCGCGAAG
This sequence comes from Oreohelix idahoensis, assembly GCA_024509875.1. Taxonomy (NCBI): domain Eukaryota; kingdom Metazoa; phylum Mollusca; class Gastropoda; order Stylommatophora; family Oreohelicidae; genus Oreohelix; species Oreohelix idahoensis. The sequence continues at coordinate 40,176 of JAMPIV010018522.1, forward strand.
GTAGACACCTTTGAAGACCCGTATTAGATACTCTTGAGTTTTGGCCACTGTTGGACCACTACTCCAAAGCAGGGGAGACATTTCCGTGACAATTTGCAGACCTGGTCCAGGATTATAGAACCTGTCCAGTTATTCCCTGTTAATGATCTCTTTTGTGCATTATGTGATTCGATATCTTTGAGACCATATGATGCACAAAAGGACACGATATAGTTCGAATTTTATGCGCGACAACGCTAGTGACGTTCGAATGTTTTGAGTAGCAACAGCATTCATTTATGTTGACATATATCCAGTGGACGGCTGTATACAATTCGGAGATCAATAAACGTGAAATACACTCAATTACTTTTACATTGTATTTGAACTAAATACACAACGTGTCACATGGCGTAACATAACAGTCCTCGCCACGGGCTACAATCGCTTATTGTTACTCTTATACGCCGCTTTTTATCTGCCTTTTTTGATACTGTCAGTTTACGTGGCACAAAAATTGATAGATCTACATTACCCCAAAAAGGTGGAAAACTACTCTATTTACTATAGACATGTTGCTATTATGTCCGATCGGACCTACAATAGAAGTTATATGCTTTTCAAAGTGGAATGAATGGATAAGCAAGAAATATATGAATATATGATTCAAAGTTATTACAAATAAAGATTTGCCGTTTGGACCTGATGAAAGTGAGATAGAATTATGGACGTGAAATGTATGTTATAAATATGTGGAACCCATAAAATACTGATCAAGGATTAATTGTATGTCTTCGTACTAAAATTATACGAAACGAATGATACGCCACGTTTTGAGAATTAAATCGTTCGGTTGCTGTGAACTTGAATGTTCCATAATTGATCATGTTGAGCCATTACCCCTACTCTCAAAGCGTTGGAAGGTCTTCTGACTAAAGAAAAAGGCCACAGTATCAACTGGGGGTACGTCTCGTTTCGTATATGCCCCAGGAAGAGTTGAATACTCTTGGAGCAAGAATATAAACTAGAAAATTGAAACCATATTGAAAATATTTGTCCTCGACGGCTCGCGATGTATTCTACGCAGAATAGTACAGTTCTGGCTGTTAACATTGATCTTCACATAATATATGATCATGGAGATCCGCCAAAGAGAGAAAGCTATTGTTGTTTGAATGCCAGCGCGGGTATTGTATGACAACAGTATCTTTTCTTCAAATACGTACAAGTAACGGACTTCAACATTACGATTGTCATTGCCACGTCATCGCTGTCAAGGTCAACGGTCGAGTACCGGTCACGGTCATTCATGCGAATTGTCGAAATTCGTTATGTGAAGAACGTTGGTTCCACTGTGAATACTCAAGTTATGCCTGACACTAATACTAAGCATTCCAAGAAACCTGGAGCCATGGAATATAAAGAACACTGCGCCATTAGTCTTATGAGTCATGTGACCAAAATATTATTACGAATTATCATGAGAAGAGTGAGAAATAAAATTAAACCAGAAATCAGTGATGAACAGTGCAGATTTGTAGAGAGTAAAGGCACACTTAATATGGAGGCAAACTGTTGGCCCCAACAGAACCAATCCTGACATATGGGAGTGAGTCATGGACAATTAGTAAACAAATAGGGAAGACACTAGAGACCACAGAGATGTGGTTTTATAGAAGAATGTTAAAAACACCATGGACAGCCAAAAAGAGTAATGTGGGTGTCCTGAAAGAGGCCAATGTATAAAAGGAAACTTATTTCACAAGTTAGAAAGAAGCAATCCACTTTTTGGAGCATGTTATGAGAAAAGGAAAGCTGGAATATATCGTAACAACAGGAACGATTAAAGGAAAAAGAAACAGAGAACAAAGAGAACAAAAATTGGACATTTTGACATCGTGGCATGGAAAGAAGTCAACAACAGAATTGATAAATTGTACTTGAGACAGGAAGTTGTGGAGAGACATTATCTCCTACGCCACTGGGCATGGTACTTGAAGAAGAAGAGGACTTTATTATAATACATAGTGAGTGGAATCGTTGTAAGTATACGTGTTACGTTCAGTTTTCATAACTGGTAATGTAGTCTGTCTGTATACTTGTTATGTTTGAAAATATTTTAATCTAAGGGCGAATACTCATCTTTTGCTTTGAGGGAAAGTAAATATGTAGTTACTCCTCTTAAAAAAGGTTATACCAGCTGACTGAATAGGTCAGAGTAAATGCAAACTGCGCATGTTCAAACTAGAGTTTGAAGAAGATTTTCCGGCGGGAGGCCGTGTTGTTGAACTGGGTCTGTCAGACGGAATGTCTGGTGTCGTAGATTTTTCGATAGGAGTATTAAGACTTGGGTTAGGTCCCTTCTGAATAGATTAGAATATGTGATATACACAGTGAGAGTAGTAAAAAGAAATAGATTTTCCCAAGAGTGCAGTGGTAGCGAATCAAATAGAGCTGTCCCCTGAAAACAAGAATCTTCTCTCTCTCTCAGGCTTATCTTCTACGACAGATATATAAGAGTCAGACAGACTATTGACAACATATGTTACTATGTATGAACATACCACTCTCGTGCACACCCCTTCAAGTGACAACAGTTAGACACACAGACGTGGGAAAACTATAACAATACTTATGTAAATATTCTAGAACGAGCTGACCAACACGCTGATTAGTTCCAGAGAGATTTTATTTATCATCTATAAAATCTTCTCACAACACCAAAACAAACAAAAAATACATCAAGGAAAACATATGCACATAGTCATACAATATCAAGAAAATGCTACAAGGGTGATAGCCCCGCTATGATCTTAACTCTAGGTTTAGCCCACAGCCCCGTTAGGATGACAGATGATGGCCCAAAGAGTTATAGATGCATGTGGTTAGGGTCTAATATTGTCCCCCTTTGAAGGTATAGACTGACTTTGACAGCAGTATCTATTCTAACGTAACACGTTACTTAAGCAGCAAATCTCGCCTAAGAAAAAAAAAAACACATATAACAAATGAGGGTATTATACAACGAACCTCCTTCCGTCACTTTCACTCGATTCTTTCATCAGGGCCCTGATATACTTACAATCGGGTTGTGGTTTCGCCGGCTGGCGCAAATGTTGGACACTCACACTTTTTATCTGTTACTGTCGTTTACTGAAACAGATCCCAGCTCTGCAGATTTGTTTGTTGGTTTCATTAAAATGGATCTGGGGAGCGTCTGCTTCAGGCGATAGTTATTTCAGACTAAAGTTAATGTCACTTGACTCCCGAGGTAAGAATTAGGCTTAAACGAGCACAAATGTCAGAACACGAAGTTTCCCTTAATTAGGAAGATGACCGGTGGACAACCTCTCTCAAAACAGAAAATCTTGGTTCCCCACTCACTTGTCAACAATGTCGGAAAGTTTATGTCATAGATTGTAATTATTCTCGCCGCCAGGCAGAAAATTTACGTAGAGTTTATGGAAGAAATTAAGATCTGGTTCACAGGCCCAGTATTGATCATTACAGTCTTTGAAAAAAAAAAACCCGTTAGTGGGATATAGTATTTCTGTCTAACTTGCACCGTCAGATCAGTGTTACTTGTGAAACCCACGTGGTTCAAAATAAGGACTGTCTATTTCTTCACAATGATGAACTCTTATTAAATGCTGGTAAAGTTCGGGTCACCCCCAGTATTTCACTGTATAAAAAGAAAAGCACATATAAATCATTTTCATATTTTGTACCCAATATAACTTACATTTAAAACAGCAAGCCTACAGCTTGACTGTTATTTAAATTTTCCGGTGAAATAAGTTATAAAATCAATCATCATGAATTCAGGAATATCTGCGTATTCCGTCACTATTCACTGATGTCGCATCTAGCATTTATAAGTTTGATATAAAATATTCTCGACTGAGTATTAGCCGTTAAATTAAATTCCTTATAGCTACTAGATTGTTAAGCTTAGACATATTATTTATTCGGCTTTCCACTGTATGCGTCACTAGAAAATAATACAGACTTATAAATTATTCACTCAGTTCAAAAGAAACTAGTTAAAATGAAATGAGCGATTTAACGCTTTAAACACTTTAAACCCTAAACACAATACTAGATATATAATATTAATATACCTCAAGCACAGCACTACTATGTCACAACGAAACTAAGAGATATCACTTATAAATTTAAGTGTTCTAGAACGAAGTGCCCACGTCTACTGTAAAATGTAGAATGAGTGAAGTGAGTTACAAACTCGGGCCAATATCTTAAAATTAGACAAAGGGGTACGAGTGAGTTGCAAATCCCAGACAGCCTGTCTCCAGTGCGGAGCGATTTTTCACACTACGCCGGGTTTTTCTAACGAAAAACCTCATGCGTTTCTGCAAACTGTAGACAGCTGTCTGTCTGCCATGCCCCGATGGAGCGAATTCTCACACCCCCCGCCCGGGGACACTGGTCAGTCAGCGCTCTGACCGGGGAAACTGCAGACGTATGTCTGGCGAGAACTGTATATTCACAGCTATGGTTCGACCGGCAGAGACTGACATCTATGTAATCGAGTTTCAGTCAGCATGAGAAAGAAAGACGGTAAAATATCGAATGGGAAAAGAAAATATTATTCGCAAACTAACGAATGCGAAAAAATTATATAGCCTATATGAAAAAGGGTAAAGGGTGACGGAAAAATTTAAGAGGACCCGAGTGGAAGAAAGAGGAAAATGTAGACAATTTATAGAACATAACTCCCTATGTGACATCTGGTTACTTCTCTGCATTGCCTCTGGGGATGGAAACGCTTCCACGTTTATGTAAAGTCCCCTGTGTTATTTCTGTTCGTCAGGAAGACGGCAGTTGCTTCTAAGTTGTGTTAGGAATTCGTATCAAGGTAAAAAAACGAAACTTTCACACTTCCTTTGTAAGGATCATATTTTGAGTCAACCGGTGACGAGAGCTCACGAATGGTTGAAAGGCAGAGTATTCTACTTGTTACGCTCGTTGGAGCCATCTAAGACCGTTAGGTTTAGATTTACACACAGAGACCCAGGAGAATAAATGTTATTCTAAAAACCCGCATGATTAGCGGTATATTATGAACTTAGACACTTATGTCTACGCATAAGGAAACCACAGTGTTTACTGTTTATAGAGGCCTAATATATAACAATCTGGAGTGGAAGACCAGATGAATTACAAGTTATTGCTATTATAACTTTGAAAGTGAAAACTCGCCTGATGTACGAGGGAGTTATATAAGACTATCTTCGAAAGGACAGCCTATCTTCGATACGTCCGATTAGAGGGATGGACTATGCTAATTTCGTCGCCAACATGTTTGGGAGGTCGACTTAAGAAGAATGACTTAAGATGAGTCAGAATTAAACTGTTGGATATTTATACAGTTATTTACCCGTTGTGTAATACGGGGTTTTTCTGCTAGTTGTGGAATGGGAGAGATATTGGAGTCTGCAACACTTTGATAATCATATAATTATTGGAACTTATGTACATGCCATTGTAGTGAACTGTTTTCATATCCGCCATGTTCCTGTGTCATGCTTACATGGAGTTGTCTACGTCCTGTTGCTGTGACTATAATAAATGAAAAAAAACGTACACAGCTGTTCCTTTATTGACTCATCATCATAAGTCTGTGTGACATTGCTGTAACTTGTACTGTGGTCCGGTGTGGACATCCATCTACGTTCTGCACACCTAATGTCAACACACCACCCACGCAAACCAGACCAGAGACATCCTACCTCTTCATCACCTTCACCATCTTTCGGTGTCTATCTTGATTCGGGTGTCCGAAGATAGGGTGAACTGTATTACAACAACACAGAAGTAAAACAACACCTTATCATCTTTGGTGGCTAAAGGCTGGTTTGGTCTGGCACCAGCACATTCGGGGTCCCTTACCCATTCGACATTCAACAGACATCAATATTCAAGCCGTGAAGTACCCTCATCACCATCTACTACGAGATATAGCAAGTTGGCTATATTTGCAAACTACCAGGCATTGCCCGAAATGTTGTAGTCTTTGGAGAAGGTCAAGTACGCATCAAATTTTCAAATATATATTTAACTTTTTGGCAACAAGGACAGTGCAGTCGAATCGAGAAGTCCTACTTATTACATATCAACGGTGGATCTTCTTACTCTGCTCTGTATTGAACAATGTAATAGTTTAGGCCAAGAAATTGTTATTCATTAAAGTGACATAGTTTGTGGTGGAAACTATAATTTATATACTGCTATTAAGCCTTCTTCACAACACACCTATTAATCATGCTTTATGTATTTATGTTACATGTCATTTGTTTGTATATTATATTAGTATATATTTCTGTGGGAGGTTGGGTGTGTGACTAATATAAGATATACCACGTGATAGAGGTCTTGTATTAGTGTTCTGTAGGTGCGGTTTTCTTGATTGAAAATCTGCTAGCGACAATTTGTTGCTATTTGTGTTAGTTGTGACGAGGTGTGTTTTTTCTTCGTTGTTTTTGTAACATTTTCTATTCTTTAGTTTTCATTAAATTTGTTTGTATTTGTAGGTCTACTCTTTCCTCTCATTCAGTTCTATACACCTTTATGTTTATACACTGTGACGTCAGTTGTTTTGTTTACATTTTCGCAGTTATCATCACATCCTTTGTGAGATTTCCTTCAGTTTAGTTTTTTAGTTGACTTTTGCGAATGTTATCGTAGTGTTTTGAATATTTGTCTTCGTATTATTGTTATTGTTTTGTTTGCTATTGGAACACATACTTAGACATACACTATTGACATTTTGATTGAATTTATGATATAAATGTCTGATGACATTGTTATCATAGAATAACCATACAAGTTGTTACAAAAGACTTGTCTTCAAAAGACATTGAAATTAAGGGAGCTGATTATACAAGTTTTTGTTAAAAACTTGCTCCTGTTTGGTTGAAATAAATTAATTTGTTATTTCAGGAATAATAGCCACATATTATTAAATATTATGGCAACTTTGGACTACTTTATTGAGCAAGGGAGAGCCCTTGGGATGACTCCTGAGGACTTAAAAGAGTTCGCACTTTCTAATTATGCCAAAGCACAGAAGGAGGAAGAGAAAAAACAAAAGCTGAGGAAATAAGATTAGACAGAGAAGCTGAACAAAAAAGATTAGAAAGAGAAGCTGAGGCTGAACAAAAGAGACTCGACAGAGAAGCTGAACAAAAAAGATTAGAAAGAGAAGCTGAGGCTGAACAAAAGAGATTAGACAAAGAAGCTGAACAAAAAAGACTAGAAATAGAGGCTGAAAATAAAAGATTAGAAGCTGAGGAGAGGAAAATAAAGATGGAACAAAAACGACTAGAAATAGAGGCTGAAAATAAAAGATTAGAAGCTGACGAGAGAAAAATAAAGATGGAACATGAACATCAGGAAAAACGTTTAGCATTTGAGCTAGAAAAATTGAAATTGACAAACATGGGTAATGTTAATCAGTCATCTGGTGGTAATGTTAAACCTTTTATTTACAAGATCAAGCTACCAGCATTTAATCCATCCAGTGACGATATAACAGTTTGGCTAGATAGATTTGAACGTTCTTGTCGAAATCATAATGTGGATAGATCACAATATGCTAATCAGTTATCAGAGATACTGAAAGGTGACACTCTGACTAGTTTAAGCTTGGTAGAATAGGCTGACCAGAATAATTATGATGTTATCAGAGCAGCCTTGTTAAAAAATATCAATTAACAGAGGAAGGTTACCGTCTTTTGTTTAAGAAAATGGTACCTGAATCAGGGGTAGAATTCTCAGAATTCATTGCAAGGACACGTCTTACATTTAATCGTTGGATAGAGCTGTCCAAAACAGAAAATACATATGAAGCCCTTATGGACATGTTGCTCAGAGACAAGATTATGTCAAGTGTAAATAAACCATTCCTTGAATTCCTACATGAGTGTAAACCCAAGACACTAAAAGAAATGGAAGAGTATTGTACCCAATACGTCACGGCACATCCGGACGTAGCTTTTAGCAATGCTAAGGTTAAGAAAAGTATGCCAGTTGCTTCAGCAACACCATACAACCCTAATTACTCACACAAATTTCAGGGACCACAAAACAGGTTTGATAAAAAGGGTAGCCATAATAGTTATCAAAACCAAGGTAACCAATCATTTCAGGGTTCTTCTGCGAAGAACTGGAGACGAGCCGACAGCCCTCGATTCAGGGGTTGTCACAATTATAGGAATTTCCGCAGAGAAAGTCATTATAGAAACTATCCAAGTTATCCGTCATGGAGACAACAAGATCATAATTATAGAGATACTCATTATAATGAACATGATAATGGTAACCATGAGAACTATGACTCAAACCCAAATAGGAGTTACAATAGAGGAAACAATAATGATTACAGAGGCAATAATAATCGAGGTAGATCACAATACAAAAAACATAAATCACATTATCAGGCAAACTCTGCACAGCAAGAGTCACATGAAGCCTATAAACAGACTAAAGATAATAATGACGCTAATAATATGGCATGTTCCGCTTTTGATTTTGAGAGAGCATCTCAGTGCCCCCAATGCAAAACATTATTTGAACCAACTACGGTGTCCACTTTAAGTTGTGGCCATCCTCTTCCCGCTCTTCCTGCGTCAGTCGCGCATGATGGAAGAGGTTCTCTTGTCTTACACAAAGGTTTAGTAAATGACAATCCAGTCTCAGTTCTTTTTTATTCTGGATGCACCACAATTGGTGTTAGGCAGTCACTCGTAGATCCTTCTCGTGCCACAGGAAAGGTAGTCAAATGTGTAACATTTGGCGGCACCTTAGAGAAATACTCTACTGCTATCATTAGGATTGCTACTGCTTTCTTTACAGGAGATGTACACGCATGTCTTCTGCCGAATCCGATCGCTGATCTTATCATCGATCGTATTCACGGAGTCAAAGAATGCACTCCGCAACAAATTTCCGTTTGGGAAAAACAAAATATGCAAACTGCTAATGCTGTAGTCACTAGAGCGCAAGCTCTTAATATGCCTCAAACTTCATCTACTGAAGATAATGAAGTGCATAACCAAGATGATCCCTTGGTAATTTCTCGTGACTCGTTTATAAAACAGCAAGAAGATGATCCGACTCTAAAGAAATTCTTCACTCTTGCAACAAAAGGTGATCCAAATAAAAATACAAATCGTAAATCTTGGATTACAATGAAGAATGGCGTACTTGTACGTATGGTTCAAGACTCCATTAAGTCAAGACATTCTCAGATTCTTGTGCCCAAGAATTTGAGAGTTAAAATTTTGCAGCACGCTCACGACTCTCAGTGTGCTGGACATATGGGTTTTTCCCGTACGAAGTCAAGAGTTCTTGCGGCTTTCTTTTGGCCATTAGTAAACAAGGACATACGGATTTATTGTCGATCTTGTAAAGTATGTCAAGAGGTCAAATCCAAAGGTCCAAGCCATGCTGCACCTATTCAGGCTGCAGACATTCCTATTCGGCCGTATTAGAAAATGGCAATAGACATTATTGGTCCGTTTAGATCAAATCTGCCAGAGGAAATCAGTTTATCTTAACGTGTGTGGACATGTGCACACGTTGGCCAGAGGCTATACCTCTGAAGAGCATTTCCACTGCTGATGTTGCAGACGCTCTTTGGCTAATATTTTCTCGTCTGGGAATCCCCGGAGAAATATTATCAGATCATGGCACCCAACTAATATCGGATACCATGTCTCAAGTGATGTCTACTCTGTAGATAGAGAGATCTTTGAGTAGTATCTATCATCCAATGTCTAATGGGATGGTCGAACGCCTAAATAGAACACTCAAAAACTTATTAGGGAAAATAACTGAGGATCATCCTCAAGATTGGGACAGGGTTTTACCTGCAGCCCTCTTCGCTTACAGAGAGGTCCCCAATGAACATACAGGATTTTCTCCCTTTGAACTTGTCTTCGGCGCGCGACCGCGCGGCCCTATGTCTTTGCTTCATGATCTTATAACCGCTGATAATATTGATGATGACACAAAATCTTCTTACGAATATGTCATCGCGCTTAGACACAAGATTATCGAAGCATGCAAATTGGCAACTTCTTCTTCTGAATTTGCTAAACAGAAGGCAAGGCAATTTGCCAATAAGAAAAGAACCTTACGACAACTTTGTCCTGGTGACAAAGCATTTGTTTTGCTACCTTGTAGGGAAAACAGACTTCTTATTGCTTGGAAAGGTCCGTACAATATAATATCGAAAATTTCAGATGTTGACTATATTGTCGATATTGACGGGATGCATAAAACCATCCACATCAACATGCTTACGGAATTCCATGAACGTCCTGATTATTTACAGCCTATTTTCCAGGCAACGGACGATTCTCCAGTCCAACATGGTCATTACTCATCACTGTCCGTAATACAGGATGAGGAAACAAGTTTTTCGGATGTTAATCTTCCGCTTCCGATGATTCCACTTCATTCTAGTGAATCATGGAAAAATGTTACTGATTCTCCTGATTTATCTCTAGGAGAACAGCGACAAGTTTCGGTTATGTTACAAACATTTCAGGATGTCCTCACTGACATCCCTGGACAAACTCATGTCATTGAACATGACATTGTTCTAACTGACCATACTCCTATTAGAGTCAGACCTTATCCTATTCCTATACATTTTCAAGCACAGGTTGAGAAGGAGTTGGATGAGATGATAGATTTAAAAATAATTGAACCATCCACTTCTGCATATTCTTCGCCGATGGTTATTGTTCGAAAAAAAGACAATAACATACGTCTTTGCGTTGACTATCGCAAATTGAATCAAGTTACGAAGTTCGATGCTGAACCTATGCCTTTACTAGAAGAGCTACTTACTAGGCTTTCTAAATCTCATTTTTTCACTAAACTTGATTTGTCTAAAGGATATTGGCAAGTTCCTTTATCTGAACGCGCCAAACCTTTTACTGCTTTTTCTACACCTAGGGGCCTTTTTCAATGGAATTTCATGCCTTTCGGCCTTATGAACGCTCCTGCTACATTCGTACGCATGATGCGTCGAATACTATCTTATCGGTCAGATGTCATTGCATACCTAGACGACATCTGTCTTTTCAGCGATACTTGGGAAGATAACTATTCGGGGTTAGATGAATTACTGTCTATTTTACGCGAGCATAACCTGACAGCGAAACCCTCTAAAGCCTACATTGGTTTTAGCGAAATTTCTTTCCTAGGCCATCGAGTTAGTCATGGTTTCCTAAAGACAGAGGACCACAATATCACTAAGATACTTAACATCTCTATTCCTAAGACTAAAAAGCAAGTGCGAAGTCTCTTAGGTCTTATATAATTTTATGGACGATTCATTCCGAATCTATCCTCTATCATGGCTCCTCTTTCTACACTACTAAAGAAAGGGTCTCCTAATATGGTTCACTGGTCTCAGGAATGCCAATCCTCTTTGGATGAGATTAAAAATGTGTTTTCAACTCCACCTATTCTAGTGTTACCTACTAAAGATAAGACATTTTTTCTTCGTAGTGACGCTTCATCCACTGTGATTGGAGCGGCACTAATGCAAGAGTACTCTGGAACTCTGCATCCTGTAATGTATATCTCCAGAAAACTTAATGCTGCAGAAAGGAATTACTCGGTTTTAGACCGTGAACTGTTGGCTATGGTCTGGTCAATTCTCAAACTACAAAGATTCCTTCTAGGCGCACATTTCATAGTAGAAACCGACTAGAACGCTCTTACGGCTATACAGAGTAAGAATTTGAAGAGCTCGAGGTCTACTCGATATGCAATTGCTCTTCAACCATTTCATTTCTCGGTTCGAGCTATACGTGGATCAGATAATGTGATGGCAGACATTTTGTCTAGATGCCCACATGATTCCACCTAACTTTTATGTCTTGGACTTCCTAATACGTCTAAGTCTATAATAGTTTCTGTCTATATCAAAATAGGTACACATTTGTAATTTGTAATATAGTGATTTTATCACTACTTAGCGGTTCATTGATGTATATTCACCGCTGTTCTTTGATGATTTTTCTTCTTTGTTAATCATGAACTTAAGATACCTAATATGAATTTATTGGATGAAATTTTTGTATGCATTGTGTCATTGCCAACATTATAGAATACGTTGGTGACACCTCCTTGGAAACATTTATACTTAGAGAAACGCTTTCTCTGAGATTATGAGATTATGAGATATATTTTCACCGGTCGCTCCATGAGTCGACTTAGCCTCACATTTGGCGTTATATTTGTTTTTGATACTTTCATCTGCGCATTATTCATGCGTTGTGAGCATATTGTATGTTGCTCCTAGATGTATTTCAAAAAAAAATGTTTCATTTTTTTCCCGGGAGGTGTGGTAAGACTGTTACGTGCAGTTTTCATAACTGGTAATGTAGTCTGTCTGTATACTTGTTATTTTTGAAAATATTTAAATCTAAGGGCGAATACTCATCTTTTGCTTTGAGGGAAAGTATATATGTAGTTACTCTTCTTAAAAAAGGTTATACCAGCTGACTGAATAGGTCAGAGGAAATGCGAACTGCGCATGTCCAAACTAGAGTTTGAAGAAAATTTTCCGGCGGGAGGCCGTGTTGTTGAACTGGGTCTGTCAGACGGAATGTCTGGTTACTTCTCTGCATTGCCTCTGGGGATGGAAACTCTTCCACGTTTATGTAAAGTCCCCTGTGTTATTTCTGTTCGTCAGGAAGACGGCAGTTGCTTCTAAGTTGTGTTAGGAATTCGTATCAAGGTAAAAAAACGAAACTTTCACACTTCCTTTGTAAGGATCATATTTTGAGTCAACCGGTGACGAGAGCTCACGAATGGTTGAAAGGCAGAGTATTCTACTTGTTACGCTCGTTGGAGCCATCTAAGACCGTTAGGTTTAGATTTACACACAGAGACCCAGGAGAATAGATGTTATTCTAAAAACCCGCATGATTAGCGGTATATTATGAACTTAGACACTTATGTCTACGCATGAGGAAACCACAGTGTTTACTGTTTATAGAGGCCTAATATATAACCATCTGGAGTGGAAGACCAGATGAATTACAAGTTATTGCTATTATAACTTTGAAAGTGAAAACTTGCCTGATGTACGAGGGAGTTATATAAGACTATCTTCGAAAGGACAGCCTATCTTCGATACGTCCGATTAGAGGGATGGACTATGCTAATTTCGTCGCCCACCATGTTTGGGAGGTCGACTTAAGAAGAATGACTTAAGATGAGCCAGAATGAAACTGTTGGATATTTATACAGTTATTTACCCGTTGTGTAATACGGGGTTTTTCTGCTAGTTGTGGAATGGGAGAGATATTGGAGTCTGCAACACTTTGATAATCATATAATTATTGGAACTTATGTACATGCCATTGTAGTGAACTGTTTTCATATCCGCCATGTTCCTGTTTCATGCTTACATGGAGTTGTCTACGTCCTGTTGCTGTGACTATAATAAATGAAAAAAACGTACACAGCTGTTCCTTTATTGACTCATCATCATAAGTCTGTGTGACATTGCTGTAACTTGTACTGTGGTCCGGTGTGGACATCCATCTACGTTCTGCACACCTAATGTCAACACACCACCCACGCAAACCAGACCAGAGACATCCTACCTCTTCATCACCTTCACCATCTTTCGGTGTCTACCTTGATTCGGGTGTCCGAAGATAGGGTGAACTGTATTACAACAACGCAGAAGTAAAACAACACCTTATCAATACGGTATTTATTGATAAATCAAAGTAAAGTAAGTCAAGTATGTCAAGTTTTGATGATTTCGCAGAACAGGGGAGGAAACTTTCTTTGGAATGAAAAGCTTTGAAGGGATATGTTCAGTTACAAATTGATAAAGAAAGAGAAGACAAACAGGAAAGAGACACATTTCACTTGAAAAATAGAAAGTAGAAAGAGCTGAAAAACTGGCAAGAGAGAAAGCAGAAAGAGATGGGCACTGAAAAAGATGATCTTGAAGACATAGAACGGAAGCTTATGAACTAGAAAAGCTACGCTTAACATTGCAGGCCAGAGATACAAATCAGGAAGGAAGTAGTTCTTCTAGAAAAGAGTATGTTAAATTGAGATTAGCAAACTTCGTTCCATTAGTGGATCACATTTCTTACTTTCTTATGAGATTTGAAACAAAACGTACTGAAGTGGGTATACTAAAACATATTTCGCTGTCACGTTTTGATATGGGCTCCTCCGGGCTCTCTTTGTAGTAAGTGGCTTATATTATATTATGTGGTGTGGCAATGATTCTTCTTGATCTGTAGAAACAAACACATTTAGGGTATGTCCCGTTCATAGCCCGCCCAGAGAGCCGTAACTTTAAAAATATGAATTACTCCTCAAGGCCAGGTTGGACAATTCACATAAAACTTTATTCACTTTCTTGACAGCTCCAATAATATTTAGAGAGGATATATTCATGCATATAAGGCATCAATATGACGGTCTCTAACGTCGCAGTACAGTCCCGTACTTAGAACCATGTCGAAGACATTTTCACATAGTTTATTTATTAATAAGTAACTCACGTACGTAATAGCATCCTCTTCATATCTTTCATCAAATAACTAGTCTTACCACATGGAGGTATATGGATAAGCTAGTGCTGGTACAACATAATGAAGACATAGGAAAATCATATAAGTCTCAGGAGCAAATTACACATGCGTCCAACACCTTGAATGCCACACACGGAATGCTTAGCCAAGGCACGCTTTAGTTAGCAGACTTCAAAAGTTCACGTCTGCAAAGGTGGCCAGCAAACGTAATGACATCACTTCATGAAACCACGATAACGGTCTCCAAATAAATCAACCGGGAAGTTGAACAGCGACATTCAATGTTATGAACTTTACACATAACACGTTTAACATAATATATTATAGGCGACTGTTTAACCGCTGCCTATTCGTTAGATGAAAAGACAGAGAATGATTATGACGCGGTCAAGGCTGTCCTTTTATGCAAATACTATCTTGATGAAGAAGGCTATAGAAACAGATTGAAAGCCTTATCGCCAGATTCTAGTAAAGAATTTCAGGATTTTATATCCTTTATAAAACTTTGTTTAAACAGGTGGATCGATTTGTCTGGTATTGTCAAGAGTTTTGAAGGTTTGATGGACCTCATGTTACGTGACAAGGTTTTAACCGCCTGTATTGATGACTTAGTATCATTTTTGCAAGAAAGGAAATCGGGCAGTATATCGGAGGTTGAGTCACTAAGTAGACACTACGTAACGGCTCATCACACTAAGTCTGTTAGTAAGATTGACAATACTGGTGAATTGCCAGTATGTGACGCATATCGCGCGCATACAGATTATCAGGTTAGATCGCGTACACGCAGTGCGGACAGATTTCCTCATAAATGGAACACACTTTCATGCAGAGGCAGATATAATTTTACACGTCGCTGTTCTCCTTCACGGGGATATACAGACAGAATACAGAACACACCGGTGAGTTATTCTGGCGAAGCCCCAAGGGCGCACATCATTATAATGATTCTAGGCAGCAATGCTCTCCCCGTTGAGATCACTGTCAATGTTGTAAATATTCACACGAAAACACAAACAAACAAAAACAACAAAATAATGTTCACACACCATATTTTTATATAAATAAAAATAAAAGACACACATCAGAGAACGCAATAATGCTAATGCATGCTTATCTAACGAAAATAATTCACCTCATCATGATAATGACAATGTGGTTGTTAACAAGGCCAATGTGTGCAGTGCTGACTTGGAAAACCACGCAAACTGCACAGAATGCAATACTTTGTATGACGCAAAATCGATAACCAGATTACCATGTGGACACGTGCTACCCGCGTTATAATAGCCCCTTCAGTCATAACTGACTATGGGAATGCGCCCCTGAGGTGACAGCCCTCAGCTGCTTATTTTCCTGGTGCTCCTTTCGACATTTTCTCCTCACCTCTGCTTCTTGTGTGAGCCTCTCTTCGCCCAATCTGAGGTGGCGCCGTAAATAGCATCGCCACTTAGTGCGATCGGCAGCTTCATCCTTCCATGTTGCTGGATCCATGTCCAGTGCCCTCATATCTCTCTTGCACACATCTTTGAACCTCAGCTGTGGTCGCCCAACTGTTCTCTTGCCATCTGCTAATTGTCCGTAGAAGATATCTTTTGGGATGCGACCATCTTCCATGCGGCGAACATGGCCAAGTCAGCGAAGTCTGCGCTGTCTAAGAAGCGTATACATACTTTGAAGGCCAGCACGTGACAACACCTCGACATTTGTCACTTTATCTTTCCACGAGATGCCGAGGATGTGGCGTAGACACCGCAAATGGAAGGTATTGAGCCTTCTTTCTTGCTTAGCATAGGTCGTCCAGGTCTCGCTGCCATATAGGAGTGTGCTGGTGACGCAGGCATTATATACCGCAGCTTTGGTCTTCATTGTGAGTTTAGAGTTTCCCCAAACACGCGATGTGAGGTGGGCAAAGGTAGCTGCAGCTTTGCCAATGCGGCTGTCGATTTATGTATCCAGTGAGAGTTTGTCATTGATGGTAGACCCTAGGTATGTGAAGTGGTGCACCACTGCCAATTCATAGTTATCGATAGTGATAACTGGTGCAGCACCCACATCCTGACTCAGCACATTCGTTTTCTTTAGACTTATTGTGAGGCCAAAGTCCTTGCATGCTTTAGTGAAGCGATTCATCAAGCTCTGAAGCTCCTGTTGGCTTTGAGTGACGACTGCAGCATCATCAGCGAACAACAAGTCTCTTATAGTGACCCTTCTGATTTTTGTTTTTGCCTTCAGTCTTGAAAGATTAAACAGACGGCCATCTGACCTAGTGTGAAGGCATATTCCTTCAGTTGCATCTCTGAATGCATGTTTCAAGAGTAAGGCAAAGAAGATTCCGAAGAGGGTCGGAGCCAGAACACAGCCTTGTTTAACGCCACTTCGTATATCAAAGGGCTGTGACGTGCTTCCAGCATATTGGACTGTTCCCTTCATGCCGTCATGGAATGACTTTATCATTTCCAGCATTTTAGAAGGGCAGCCTATTTTCAGGAGGATTTTAAAGAGTCCATCCCTACTAACCAGGTCGAATGCTTTTGTGAGGTCTATAAAGGCGATATATAATGGTCTTTTCTGCTCTCTTGCTTTTTCCTGACGCTGGCGGACAGAGAAGATCATGTCTGTTGTTGATCTGCCAGCTCGGAATCCACACTGTGACTCTGGATATATGCGCTCAGCTAACTTTGTAGTCGCATTAAGATGACTTTGGCAAAAAGCTTACCAACAATACTAAGAAGAGAGATGCCTCTGTAGTTATTGCAATCACTTCTGTCTCCTTTATTTTTATACAGTGTTACAATCTTGGCATCTCGCATGTCTTGAGGAATAGTTGTCTCTTCCCAGCACTGGCACAGCATCCTATGCAGGGGATGTAATAGCGTGTTCTTACAGCATTTGATTAAATCAGGAGGAATCCCATCACTGCCTGGTGCTTTGCCAAAGGCCAAGCTATCAATGGCCTTGCTGAGTTCCTCTAATGATGGTTCGGCATCCAGCTCCTCCATAGTTGGCAGACTGTTGACACCATCAAGGGCTGCAGGCGTAACGCTGTACCCGCGTTATCCGTGCACGATGGAAAGGGCACTTTGATTTGCTATAAAGGCTTTTTACAAAATAAACAAGTTTCAGTGCTAAGCGATACTGGATGTACTACAGTTAGAGTTAAGAAATGCTTAGTAGACAAGTCATGTTACAAATGTACATCAATAAAATGTGTCACTTTCGGTGGTACAGTAGAAAAGTACCCACTATCAGATGTGATAATTTACACACTTTTCTTCTCAGGGAAGGTACGCGTATGTATTTTAAATAAACCGTGCGCTGATATTATTATTAGTAGCATTACTGGTATTCATAACTGTTCATTGCATGATATTGAGAGATGGAATTTCTTACATTCTATTACATCTAATGAGGGAGTAACTAGAGCTCATACTAGTGCCAAGACCAATAACCAGGGTGATCATGCTGATAACACAATTATAAATATGTTGGGTATTAAGCGCTTGTTGTCGGCGATTTTTCACCCAAATTCCAATAGTTTGATGGATCGGTTCAACAAAATATTAAAACAATTACTGGGTAAGGTTACGAATAAGAGTCCCGAAGATTGGGATCGTATGCTACCAGCTGCAGTGTCTGCATATAGAGAAATACCAAAAGAACAGACCAGGTTTTTACCCTTCGAACTAGTATCTGGAGAAAACCCAAGGGATCTATTGTCTATTCTTAAACAGCTATTAAGGACTCGGAACATACTGACGATGTTAAATCGACTTATCAATATGTCGTCGATTTACGACAATGCTTAGTGGATGCATGTGAGTTAGCCACTGAGGCTTCTGAACATGCTAAAGCAAAATCCCATTTGTACCTCAATTGAAACAGAAAATTAAGAATATTAAAGGCAGGGGACCAGGTTTTTCTACCTGTCAGGGATAATCGTTTACTGATTTCATGGCAGGGTCCATTTAAGGTAATATCCAAAAGATCAGATGTTGATTATGTTATTGACATAAAGAGTAAACGTAAGACCTTTCATATCAATATGCTTCAGTCATATAACACTAGACATGAAAATTTGAATCTGTTTTCAACGCTTTTGACAGTGATCCTACTAGATACATTTCGTCGGGAGTGGTTGACGAAGTTCCTACCACTGCTGATGATACGCAACGAATGATACGCCACGTTTTAAGAGTTAAATCGTTCCGTTGCTGTTATGGAACATTCAAGTTCAACAGCAACCGAACTGACATCTATCTCTCTAGGAATTCCTAGCAGCTACCTATGGCTTGGAGAGGGACAGATACAACATGATGCTATCCCAGAGTCTGAGGGGATCTGCTTATGATTTGTTTCTCAAAATGCACAGGGAAGAACAGAAAAACTACGGCATGCTGAAGAAGGCTGTGCTTCAGGGTTTTCAGCTGAATGCAGCGACGTTCCGTAGCAAGTTCCGTGAGGCTAAGAGACAGAAAGATAAGTCACTCAGACAATTTGCTACACAACTAGAATATACCTGGAGAAGTGGGGATCTCTCAGCATCTTAAATGAATCGCACAAAGGGCTGCAGGAGATGGTTGTCGTGGAGCAGTTCAAGGACTCGCTCAACCCTGACGTGAGACTGTTCCTGGAAGAGCACAGGGCCGAAACTCTTGAACAGGTTGTGCTATTTGCTGATCGGTACCAGAGCGTCCAGTCGAGAGCGAATCTGTCTAAAAGGCACCTCCATGATAGTCACCTCAAACAAAATGAGCACCCCTTCACGGAACCCAAGAGTACATATGCTATCAAACCAACACAGCTACACAACCAAGAACACGGCAAACAGAAACCTTTGGGACCTCAAGGTAGTCAACCCCAGATGTCCAGCAAGGGATGGGGCAAATTTTTCAAAACAAATAAATACCCATAGACAAAAAAATAGCCCCTCATCATGCAACTTGCATGTTGAAAGGAGCGGAGGAAAAGGGTCGGCCCCTAAAGCCAGAAACGGACTCTCCCCGCTTCTCAGTGAAGGAAGGAGTTCTTGTGAATTGGTCCCCCGTGACCTGCTTATATGATTCTGGGCTGGATTATGAATCTATGGTTTTGGAGGCTCTGATTAGGTCCGATCAGATTACTGACGAAACTATAGAGATAAGATGGCGCTGCGCCGCTTAATCTGCCAGGTTTCAAGTATTGATATTCAACCATGATATGTAGAGGCAGCGGTGGGTCTGAGCATTTGGCACCCGGGGTTGAGCTTTCCTTTGGCACCCCCTCCCCCTACCCCGGCTTTTCCCAGAAATAGATTGTAAAATTAAAATACACAACATAAAAATACATTCTGCCTACACATAGATGTTTAAACAGTTTGTTTAAATAATTTGTAATTTTAAAAAATGCATTACTTTAAAAATTCAGTTAACACGTAATACTACATGTCATTTACAAAAATACACACACACACAGAGGAAATAAAGCATCACTTTCAGCCTCGTCTTTAAACGTTAATGGACAAGATTCACAAACTATGCATTTGAGCCTTCATGTCTGCAGACTGATTTATGACATTATCAAAATTCATTTTCTTTGCAAATTTATACTCAGTAAAAAATAAAGCCAGATTTATCAAACGTGTTTGACTCATTTTTGAGCAACAATTTTTTAAAAATCAGTTTCAGTTTTTCAATGGTGAGGCCCTAAGCCAGGGGTCGGCAAATAGTAGCTCCAGGTCTACCGGTAGATCTTTGGCGATTATTTGGTAGATCTTTCAGCGACTGCGGGGAAAGTAAAAGACTGTTTAAATTAGGCAAATTTCGGAATAGACCTTTTTAGCCGGTATTTAAAATCGCAGCGTCCCCATGATCAACAGTACATTTTCTGCATTCCCAATGAAAAATCACGATATCAAAATACAGTATATTTGTAAACTTCTTGATATAGGAACGCGTTATTTTCTTTGTAAGCTTCCTCATTTCCCCCCCCCCCCCCCCCCGCGCATATTTTTAATTACATCCACACACACATGTATAAAAAATATATACTGAAGCACATTAAAAACGCACCACCTGTATAATCCAGGAACAGAGTGTGAAATGTAAATATAAGTGTTTACAAGTTTACATATTTGGAATCCTTATTCATTTTCCTATGAATCCATGCTGGTCATTAATTTGTACGTTTGATTGTTATGAAATTCATTGCATTCTGTGCAGGCAAGGGAAAAAACCAAAAATGCAACCAATAAAAAAATTCATTCACACTATCCTCAGTATCTTGTATGTCCACTGTGTGCTTGCAAACAAGCTTGGCTGTGGCTCCGCATGGAACGCACAAGTCTCTGAAGGAAATTCCGGAGAATCAAGTCCCATTCACGTGTAAGAGCAGCTTCGAGCTGTTGTAGATTAGCTGGAGAACCTTGCCTGTAGACTCTGCGTGTCCAAGCTCGTCATACAGATGTTCTATAGGGGACATGTCTGGTGATAGGGCAGGCCAATCAATCGTCACAATGTTCTGCTGCTGTAGATATTGCTGCGTAATGCATGCGGTGTGCGCACGTGCGTTATCCTGCTGGAGAAGATGCAAGACTGGATAATTTCTGAACGCAGGAGCAACCAATGCATCTAGAACCTCATCTCGATATGTCACAGCATTAACATTTCCACGGAAGACGTGAAGAGGCAAGCGATGATGAAAACTGAATCCTCCGCAAATGTAAATACTGCCACCTCCAACTCAGTTGTGCTGACGAACACAACAATCTGCAAAGCGCTCTCCACACCGTCGCCGAATCCGCATACGTCCATCAGCAAAGGAAATGTTGAATCTGCTCTCCTATGTGAATAGGACAGCATTGCTCTTGTTGTTTGACTTGCCGGGAGAGAACGATTCCTTAGGTGACTCAGCACATTATGACGATCGTGCGCAGGGGTAGTAACTCGTGGTTGGCCACTCCGAAGTCTATCCCGGGAACTGCCAGTGGTTCCGTAACGTTCATTGAGACGTACAATAGTGCTGTAGCAGCAATTCATCCTTCTGGCAATGGCTCGCGAGCTCATTCCGGTCTCCAACATACCAGCGGCTCGTTGGCGGTCGTTTTAAGATAATCGTGGCATTTGAAGCTTATGTACTGGGTGTTTTGTCTCAACGGCTTTTTTATACCGAATATACTGCCACAACGCGCACACATTTTCATGGTCATAGCTGTTGGGAGTCGTATTGCACGTGTAACTTTCATTGTTTTCATGTAGTCTGTACACAAACCCGTGGGTTGAATCATGCACTTTCCATTCCAACAGCCATTCACTCTCTACCTCATGGCACACACGGGGAAAATCCATTCCCACTCTTTTTTTTTCCAGCTTCTCGGCATCAGTATATATAATAGTGGTGCGTTTTTAATGTGCTTCAGTATATAAACCTTGTCTAAACTGAATGGCGGCCCTTAACTTTTGTCCAGTAGTATATATAGGCACTATCAGAAACCTATCCGGTACGGTGATCACCACTCACCCTAGTGGCAGAAATATAACTACATCGAAATGACAATCTTCAAAATAAAAATCGTACTTACAACATGAGCATCAACTTGCAAAAAGAAGCTAAGAACTGAGAAAAAATTCTACATCTCTAGCCCATAATACACTATCAAGAGAGGGTTGAATATTATTGAAGTTATAAGATATCCTGGACACAAAATTGTATCAGGTTATACCAGGATAGTGCCAGATAAGAGTCTGGTCTTATAAGTAATACCCCCTTCTCTAAAACGAGTAAGGGTGTATAGACATCAAAGGTAGGATCAAGCTGTATAAGTTCCTTAAGCAAACAAATAACACAATTGAAAACGAATGTTCTTAGTTATTAATAGTCTTTTTGAACTATATAACTGTTCTCTTCTGTCTCTTGAAATCACTTTGTTGAAGACAGTATTTATTTTCTATTGTTTCAAACTGTTCGCAGTTTTCTAAGTGTGCCTAATTCTGACTAGGACGGTTGCCTAGATAAAATTGCACTGTTTGTTCATCATTATACTATGTATTTAGTGGTGATGCTGGAAGAAGTGAACAGCAGCCTTGTGTGGCTACTCATCTTGTATTATGTGCTTTGATTCTGTTCCACCTCTGTTCAGGCAGGAATTTGTGTCTCCTCCAGGCCTGGGCCTGGGTAACCGGCCCTATAGCATCAAGGACACTCGCACCACTAGCTCCTATATTATAGTCAAGCTCATTTCGGTGGACATTAGTTACAGGATACAACCTGAAATATATTCAATTTCACCACTATATTGTCTATCTCTATCCCCTTTCTACAGAAGTAGGAGGTAAGAGATAGTTTCAGACGACAGAGTGCAGGTAGACGAACATGTCATATCAAGATAGCTTTAACACATCTCAGTTCACTGTGAACATATCTTTCTCCAATTACTTGAATATAGCTAACTGTCCATGATTCACCTCCATACATTAATTAGGTCTTGTGTAAAATACTAAGTGATATCTTAAACAACACAGTAAAACAATTCCTTTCATCCTTTCTTATGTTCCTGGTGTGTGGTCCATTCCATCAAGAAATAATTCTTTAAAATCTTTTCTAAAACCATGAACTCACTCTTGCTTCCAATCGCCATTTATTTAAATATATACAGGCTTGTAAGTCTACCAGAAACACACCGTAGTTTTCTAACACATTTTACACACTTCCTAACGCACAATTTGATCAATATTTAAACAGAATATATATATATATATATATATATATATATATATATATATATATATATATATATATATATATATATATATATATATATATATATATATAATATATATATATATATATATATATATATATATATATATATATATATATATATATATATATATATATATATATATATATATATACATTCTTTCTTACCCTCAGGCACATGCAGTCGAGGTTAATGGTTAGAATGATCTGCGCTCAGGTACAAAAGGAAAAGGCACTCTTCATTAACACTTTTATTATTTTTCCACTCGCTGTGATTTTCAAATCTGACTGGCCTCGATTAGCAGAAGTCAAGGTCTATTCGTACGTCACATCCGGCGACCGAGAAAGCAGAGGCTAAAGGGGTGTTTGTGTATCTCAAAATGTATGCCCAATTTGTCCTGATGTACAAATTTTGAAAACTAAGATTTCAATTATCTTCTTTATTTCTGGAGCGATTTTCCTCAACCAAGGCTTAAAATCTGCCCTGAATTAATCCTCATCCATTAAACCAATTGACTTTATATTGCATGCTCTAGTTTTATTGTATGCGTAACCTAAACAACAAAATTTTTGATTTGCCTGATGTCACGATACATTCCACTCGAGATTTCTCCCGTAATAATATACTTTCCGTGGTGGTCTTAGTACACACTTATAAAAAAAACATACACACATTTGAGATCGCCATTGTTAGGCTAGTACGTTATTTGTAAACACTGCATAAAGATGCGTTTTCATTGGTTCTCTCTGCATTCTTCTATTTCTAATTATGGCGTTTCGTGGGGGTAAAGAATGACGGGTTTTGAAGCCGACTTCAAGACATATACCAGAACTCGAAACTAATGGCAGGCACTCTCACTCATTCTCGTAACCCTCCACTCCCAAAGGAGTATAGGCCTTCAACAAACACATGCCAAGTCCTCCTGTCACGTGCCATCATCTCAAGTTCTTTCCACGTTCTCCTTATCATTTTCATCTCTGTATCCAGCTCTCTTCTCCATGTGCTTCTTGGTCTACCTCTGCCTCTCTTGCCCTGGGGGTTTCAGAACAAAGACTGCCTTGTAATGCTATCAGCAGGTTTCATCAGTGTGTGTCCTATCCATCGCCACCGTCTTCTTCTCAGCTCTTGTTCCATTGGCACTTGTCTAGTTCTTGTCATCAGTTCCACGTTGGTAACCTTGTCATATCATTTTAATCCCTCTATTCTACGCAAGCACCCATTTATGAAAGTCTGTAGCTTTTTGGTTGTTGTCTTTGTTGTTCTCCATGTCTCAGAGCCATACAATAGGACTGACTTCACATTTGAGTTGAAGATTCTTATTTTCGTGTTGGATCCGATTTCTCTTGATCTCCATATATTTCCCAATGCAATGAAAGCTCCTCTTGCCTTTTGTATTCTTATTTTGATATCACTGTCTGTCCCTCTAACTTTGTCTGTCTTACTGCCAAGATATGTGTATGATTCTACATCTTGTATTGGTGTTTCTTCAAGTTCAACCCTATTATCATTACCTGCATTTATTCTCATTATTTTTGTCTTTTCCCTGTGTATTTTCAGACCCAATTGCTGTGACCTCTCATCGAGTGTTTTCAATTTGTCCTGCATATGATTACGGTTATGGGACAGAAGAGCCAAGTCATCAGCAAAATCCAGATCATCCAACTGCTTAGTCAGAGTCCACTGGATTCCATTTCTGTTGTGTGTTGTTGATGTTCTCATAACCCAGTCTATTGCTAATAAGAAAAGAAATGGAGACCAGAGGAATCGCTGTCAAACTCCTGTTCTTATCCCAAATGGTTCTGTAAGCTGTCCTTCATGAAGAACTCTGCATGTCATTTCTTCATATGTTTTCTTTATTAAATTAATGATCTTCAGGGGAACTCCATAATGCCTCATCAATTTCCAAAGTGATTCTCTGTCTACACTGTCAAATGTCTTTTCGTAGTCCACATATCCGATGTATAATGGTGAATTCCATTCCAAACTTTCTTCTTCTTATTTGATCCATAACCACCAACCGTCAAAACAGTCAGCGGCCATCGCGCCTAGTGGCGTCTTGTAGGGCAGCAACAAATTGATTCCACTTTGGTCGTACAGTGCCCCAACTGTGGTTCATTCTTTGCATCTCAGCTTCCACAGTTCTCCGCCATGTTGTTTTTTTTGGTCGGCCGCTCTTACGCTTAGTGGTGAATTCCATTCCAGACTTTGTTCAACTATTATTCTCAAAGTGGCTATCTGGTATGTACATGATCTGTTTTGTCGAAAACCTGCTTGTTCATCTCTCAGTTTCTTTTCTATGGACTCTTTTAATCTCTCAAGGATAATCCTATTTAATACTTTTCCTGGCACTGATAATAACATTATTCCTCTATAATTTGTGCACTCTTGTAAATTTCCTTTCTTAGGCAATTTAACCAGATATTCTTCCTTAATGGCAGGCACTGCCTCGCTGATACGGCCAATGATGAACAGCACATAAGCTGGCAAAATACGCCCGTTCAAGGCGGCAGAGAAAACTCAAATGACGCCGAAATCCCTTTCGCGCCAAAATTCGAGCTGTTCATATAACCACAATCGTTCGTCCGCTTCCGTCCTTCCTTCGGAAACTTACGTATAGTGTCCCGAACGACTTGCTCGTCTTACGATCGAGCTAGCTAACCGCACGGCGAAAGTGCGCCGTGTCAGTGTCGATGTCTATTAAAACATACTCAATCTATATTGTTAACATTTTCAAACATAATAGATGTAAAGATAAATGTAAATCTATTCAATCTAAATGTAGTGAAAGTTTCCAACCTTTTTAAAAGCTTAATGTAATTTTTTTTTTCGTACGCCCACTAATACTCGAGGCGAAATCTCAGGTTATTATATCTAACCTGAAACTGATTTTACGGGAGTATCTCTTTTTTCTTGCACAGAGACAGGTGCACCTCGCCATTCAGGAAGATACTCGCCAATTTCGGAGGTACCCATTAGAGCTGAGTCGGCTCAGGAGCCGCCAGGCCCTGGTCGACGACACTGCTTCAAATGTTCTCGCCAGGGTTCGAGTTAATCCAGTCCAAATCCCGGTCAACGAAAAATCTTCACATGCCTTCGCCCGGGTTTGATCTTGGGTCACCCGGTCGCCAGCGCGGTGTGGTAACCACTACGCTAGCGCCGCTCCCAATGTAAATCTATTCGATCCACAAGTAATGAATGTTTTTTCCCTCCTTGGGATTAAAATTAAATATCATCGAGGGTAAAGTTCAGAGGTAGATGGGATTGTGGAATAGATGGAAGGTGAAACATAAGCATATGTCGGGAAACTCAATACTCAGGAAGGTATTTGCTTCTCTTCTTTTGCCATACTAGTTGGTAGTACCAGTTGAGAGTACTATCTCTGGAACAAGGAGGGTATAAGTGGCCTGAAGCGACGCTAGACTCCATAATAAGACAGGGCTTAAAGGCGCGGAACTAATTTCGTAGACACGCCCTGACACTTCTGGGAACGTGCTGCACCCTACAACCTAGACGAGTGACGACGGGATCAGCGATTCAGTCTACCAAACACCAAAACATCAGAAGGAGCAGATTGACAGCTAAGTAGAACATAAGAGCTGCACGTGAAAACTTACCCAATCCTCCATCACATTAGTGATGATGAGCATTTTTTGTTAAAGAATTATTCTTTTTTTTTTAATAACTGTTGAAACTTAATTGATTATTAAATTTGTTTTTTGTATAGAAACAAATTTAACATTGATTTATTCATTTTGAAAGTACTACATCTGTTTGTCTCAGTCAATTTTATAAAAACACTTTAAACAGAGCTATACCATAATAAGAAGAATTCTACTGAGTAAATTCAGGATGGGGGCTTTGAACGAGCTGAAATCAATCATTGCATTAATTTTCATAAAAGACGGCGGATCACATGATAAGTTAACAATTGCCCTGTCACATACAACATTGTTCTTGACAACTGAAATTTCTTATGAAACCGCCCTTGAGATAGAAGCGTCATTACCTTCTTTCTACATCTCTGCCAGGAGTAATCTTGCGCGAAGGTAGACACCTTTGAAGACCCATATTAGATACTCTTGAGTTTTGGACACTGTTGGACCACTACTACAAAGCAGGGGAGGCAATTCCGTGACAATATGATGGCGTCGTTATCCTTGATGTTGTTGGGGTTTCCTTTTTTTTTAAATTGACGCTTCTACAAAATAAATATAGCCAGCCCCATGTTTAACCCTCCCCCTTCACCTTTGTCACCCCCTACGAAATTCATGGTAGGAACTAATTTCACTATTCTGTGATCCCTTTTGGGCTCTCGTACCATACAGACTACAATTCTGACTGTGACCACAGCGAAGTCTCTTTCTTTTCCGGCAATGCTCCATTACGAGGAAAACTATGAAATCAGTACTACACATCCAAGCAGGTAAACATAAATTATAATCTCTGTACTACACATACAAGCAGGTATATAAATTATAATTTTTGTACTACACATCTGTCGTATGGTGTATATTAGTGCGACCACAATAGTAATTGTCGCCGGTGAAGGCCTATGAAATGTTATGAAGAAGGTCTCCAGAAATTGGCTCGTGAAGAATGAGACGTAGTCGAGATAAAGACAAGAAGAAGAGAATGCGAATGCTTTCCACTGGATAGAGTTTTCTAGTAAATTATGGAAAGTGTTATGTTTCCCCACGACCTTAGCTTCTGTCCTCAGATCCCGTAAAAGAAAAAAGCCCCCAATCTCACCTGAATGTAGAAGTTGCCTATATGTAAATATTTAACCCCCCCCCCCCCCCCCTTCCCAAAAAATAAAATAATGAAAATAAGGTTTTCATTATTTTGGTGGTGTGAGAATAAAATCACCAGAGTCAAATATGGTAACATCAAATTTCAGTGTAAGAAAGAACTAGTATAGCACTCAGGTTTCTGCAGTAGGGCTGGCAATTTAACAATAAAAGTGTGGACGATGGTATTTCTGCCATCGCCAATGTCTACTCAGGACAAAATCCTTTTAACAGCAACGTGAGGTCGCTATGACTAAGTGTCCACAGCACATTAAAAAAATGATGGTAGCAATACATCAACTCACATACGTCACACCGCCCAATATCACCTATCAGTCAAGTCCAGTTTCAGTTGTCAAATAATTAACTTATTAGTTAAAAGCAATGATTCAAAGTGTTATAGAACATACCAATGTTTAAAAGCGTAAATAGATGAAATTAGGCAGACAATCATATTAGTAATGTGAATGAATGCATCATAATACGCGAAAAGATTATAGTCATGTGTACATCTTGAGTACTTGTACTAACAAGTATACTGTGGTGTCAATTACAAAAAAATATTTTTTTCAACATGACGAAGTATTGTGTTCAATCAGGTAAAAGTACGCTGATGACTGGTATAGTTTACGAACATGTTATGAAAACAATTAAAATGTTCAATTATATAATTAGTGTGAGTGATGTAATGACTTTTGTCAAAGACAGAATTTCATCAAGCTAATTAAAACTAATTAACGGCTAATTAAAGTACTGTATTAAAACATTACTATGTAAATGTTATCCGTACTAGTTCAATAATAACCAACTAAAGTTGCGTGAAAATATTTATACTCCTGTACAAAGTCTATGGCCATGATTATCCTCAACGGTGTAATGTAATTTCCTTTAAGAATTAAAGTTAATTACGAATGTTCCATGTCCAATTTGATACAGATCACAAATCACACATTCAGATTTATTAAGTTATGTGCCTTTGTACTGCATGAGAAGCAATCATGAGTTAAATCCCTTAACTTTTGTTCAGAGTTCAGAACGTATGGAACAAATACATCTTCGCATTTAAATGCCTCAAATGTCAGATTATTCGTAGTCCAGCAATTAATGTTTCATGCACATTAGCCGTGTATGAAAAAAGTAAATAAGGTTCATGACATCCATGTGATGAGCTGAGCAATAAGAGGTATAACATGCAATTGGCGATCTCAGGATTCATCATCATCATGTGCTGATTGATCATGGTCAATTCACGTAAACATTGTCAGTAGAGTTACTGAGCAATTTCTTCCATTTTATTGCTGAAGCAATATAATAGATTTCAATCTTGATGTTCATCACAGGGTATGTTCACATATCCTCTTTAAGCAGCAGTAATATTTCATTAGATTCAAGCAAGAATGAGTATAGTCAGCAAAACCAGTACACATATGGTACACTGTCTATTGGTCAACTTGCGGAGAAGTAAGTTGATAAGTTTGCCGTAACTTCACATCAGAATTGCATTTGCAGTGTTGTAAGCTGATAGTGGGTCTTTTACACACCTGGATAAAACATCCGCCACAACATTCTGACTTCCTTTGTTTTCGTATGGTTTGCCACTGTCGCGCACCGCTCCCTCTCGCACCAATATACAAATCACGACGGCCGAAGTGCTATCGATTCCCATCTACGCCTCTCACAGAACCCCGCCCTCGCCCTCCGCCCGCGCAGCCTTGTATCCTTCTCCCGCGCCGGATCGCTCACAGTTCGAGCTACCTAATGATTCAAATCTCGCCGCTTACTCTGTACTTATGACACTAACAATATTGCTACGCTGCCCCACTTGCACGCCCCCTATCTCCAATAAACCGCACATATGTGCTCTGCGATAATAAAATTTTCCTGCACATGTGATCATAATAGAGTTAGTGTAGTAGCTGTACGCCTCCTGATGTCCCCCCACTTAAATAGACTGTAATCTGTTTTAGCTACCCAACACGACGGCGTGCCGCGCCGCTCCCTGATCAGCCTCGCGTAACGTGTCTTAGCCCCCAAGGCACGTATGCTATCGAGATCAGGCACAGATATCAGTGTGACGTATTACTCGCATGCGACTCTAGAAACCAAGAGTATCTCGCGTTCCATATCTAATGTCCTCAAGACTGTAATCCCACCAAAGCCCCTGCCCCCCCCCCCCCCCCCTATACTGCCTACGAGATAATACGCTTAGCTCTTCTCACAACTACACCAAATAAATCTCATAGTCCACCGCCGCTTCGGCCTCAGCGCTCTCGCGCGCAACCAATAGTTAAACACGAACGTAGTTCTAAACCGAAACAAAATGCCCCCACCCCACGTCAAATTGTGTGTTTAGCCCTTAACGACACCCCCCAGTAGTCAGTACGGTGAGTACTGATCCCTCTTCCTGCGCCTACTAGCGTTTCTCTCCCGACCTCACTCACCTACCTCTCCTGAATATCTGACTCACCCTAGATCTATAGATAGCTGGAAAACTATTTGATAGGCTCACTAACGGAAACCATATTACTCATCAGATATTCCTATAGCTACTACACCAACGTCCCTTCTTTCGCTGATACCGTGGAATCTTCATGCTTAAACCTCAGCCCGCCCACATGCCCTTGACAACTCCATGCACTGACTGCGATAGATAAAGCCCGCCCAGCCGCACTCATAGACACAATAAAATACTCACCAGGCGTGATCTCCATCAACCTGTATTCGTACGTAGCTTCCTTATTGTGTTCCCACTGCGTGCTCGATCCCCACGTGGTCATAGAGTGCGCGTGCGAAGAGCGTCTAAGTCTACAAGTACCCCCATCATGCTCTCGTACAGATGTCCCCCATCCCGCACTCCTCATACTCGCCTGAGTATGCGCCATTGCTGTGTCCTCCCCACTCTCTGCTCCGCTCGACATATCGAACTAGTGCTACGAGTACCATCCCCCCCCTCTCCCTTCCCATAATATACTAAACGCTATCACTCGCTCAGAGAACCACGTGTAGGCATGGTGGACCGAGTATAGTTTGCATAGCGAACTGTCCAAAGAAGAGACCGATACAGAGTCTCTGCCAATCAATTCGCGCGAGTATAAGTATTAATAGCACAAGTATCCAAAAAGGGTCATGCTTGTAGGCTGATTTGAATAGTTTCCTCCCCCTGCCCCCATCTGAGCGTTTAGACGCGTATTACTAGGCCACAGAGCCTTGGCGTAATCCTTAAGCATCTCCTATATCACTATCCCTCAGAGATCTGTCTAGATCACGAGAAATATCCAGTATCGATTTGCTTAAAGAAATGTTGCTGTAGATAGATCTATTCAGAAAGAATCTAACAAGGTAAGGGTTCAGCGTAAAGTGATAGTACGTATTCAAACCGCTGTGAACATTCAATGCAAGATCCTAATTCGTCTTTGTCTAATTCATTTCTCGAATCTTCTGTAAAGAGAACCATTGGAAATACCAATATGGAGTACTGAGATGGATCCATATCGCTCTTGCTGTTGCACCGAACTATCCTCATTGTGTCACTGAATATCGTACGTTTCTCTATTGTCTCGCTCTAGCACCCCATCTTCCGCTCAGTGCAGAGTTTCGCACATCTATGTTCCGACACGTCGGCCTCCAGGACATAAACCCTGACGCGTCCCTGTCCCCTCACCGTCTGAATTGTCATGACACAACTCATAGACTCGTATCGTGTACTTGAGCCTATAGGAGCCTGCTTATGCGTTTCACATTCAGAAAGAGAGAGATCTCACACGAATTCCGCCTGCTCTGTGTGCGTGTATATCCCGCCACCAAGAAGTAAGCTCTATGATGTCACACACGCCCATGTAACTCGATACGAGCGCACCCCGGTAGCTCAATGATCCATAGTGTGAAAGTTGTCTTCTCTATAAAGGCCTATAATTCAAACTACGTCAGACAACGTCCCGCACCCTGGCCCTCATCCATTCTTACCTGTGCGCCCGGGATACAGGTCCCTGTATTGTCCGCCGGTGCTCTGAGCCTATTTCCCAGAACCTACTGACTGCAGATTCAGATATCCTCCGTTCCTCATATAGGATCAGGTTTGGAGTATAGTACCTCCGCACGCGAGCGTTCGTCCTCCTGCCTGAGCAACTCTGTCCTGCAGTGTACCCACACTCGCCCGCTCTATAGTAGATGCTACCGGTGCATCTACCATCCCCCTTGTGCCGCAAGTGTGCGATTCGAGGTCGCTCTTCGCTGCAAGCAAGTACAAGAATATGACTCACTAGCTACACCGTCTCGTCATCACCGATCAAGTCAATTGTGTGCTCTCCACTCCTACTCCCTGGACCTGTCTCTTCTTACCAAGTAATTCACTAGAACAGCTCGTGCTCGCCCCATACTATTTAGCACCCCAATCAACTGTAATATATTACCTCTCTCCCCCCCCTCCCCTCCTATCATGTAGAACAGTGGCTCTTGGCACCACTCGAGCGCATCAGTTCACCAGTGGCGCGTGGACACTTACCCGCGATGAGATCAGTCTGAGTGCGCTGCAGTAGCTGCGATCCTCTCCTCCTATTGCATTATTCGAAGCACCTACGTCTGGAAATCCCCATGCAAGAGAAACTTGTATGTTCCCCGGCCCCTGGCACGCTCGCTCAGTCACCCCGCCGTGGAGCTCGACTAGATCCCAAGTATCGTCACTCACTCTGCCGCTCTCATTAACGAAGAGCCAGATGACCCAAACTGAAATAATGTACCAGAGAAGATCCGGCAAGCGTTACACACAACCGCGTAAGTGCAGGTACACAGAACGAAGTTTTTGCTGATCTCACTCACCCAATCGTTCGCACCATACCAGTGTGTTGCATACTAACTGTGACCTATTGTATGTGTCGATATCAAAACTGTACCATTTCCCCCGATATCTAGCTCCACACATCAAGAGCCCTTTAGCTCTCATGCCTCGACACCATTGTACCACTTGATCCCGAACATTGATGCGCATCCACGCTCCTTGCCTGCTCAGACAAATCATGTCCCTCGCTCATTCCCGATTCATCCATACAGCAGCCGCGCCCTCTCCCCTTTCAGATGCCCTTCTCCTATATGCGCGTACTCAAGAACCTTGCGGTCTCGCACACTCCTCACATGCTGACTCTCTCATTGTGCCGATGCTTTCTGTTCACGTTTATGATTTGTATGAGAATTGTCATCTCACACTGTCATAGCAGTCACACCTAACGACTCGCGCTCGCTCCCTCAATACCCTGCACCATCCCCCCAACGAGTCGCTAATCACTCTCAATAAGCTGCCCGTTATTTAGCATACCCATACTCCCCCGTGATGTTACAGCATTCCCCCGACCGATAATCAGGGCTCCAGAACCTCGCTGACGCCTCCTAGATTCTATCATCCACCCCACAGTTTACCTCGTACTCTCGCGTACACACGTCCCTTGACGACTCGCCACCACTCGAGAGCTGCTCCCAGAGCGCGTACCTCGTACCGTTACTAGACCGTGCCAAGCCGTGTCATCCTTATGATTCGTACAGACGTCGCTGCAACCTCACCCTGTCGTGTATGTGATCTTTCAGCACATAATTCGCCTGACCCACCCTCGATAAGAAGCGTGTGACCAAACCCCACCATAAGCCTGTCTTCCTTCACCTAGACAATATAACAGTACAGACGAGATAGATCTAGAATACTATAATATTAGATAAGAATATGAGATAAGATAGACATACAGTATTGTACGTCTTCCCCCCATCAAGCAGCCATAAACATGTCTCGTGTCCCTCTAGACATGTCCCGAGATCAAAGAACACTATCCTGCCTCGTGATGCCCCTCACTCGCCCCCCCTCCCCTACCGGACTAGCAAGCGCACCTGTATTCACTCGCATATCCTCTAGCCGTTCACATCGTGGGTGTGACCTCCCCAACCATTGACCGTACCTCCTGTCACTGATCCCTCCTTATCACCCCCCGTACCCCCCCCCCACTTTTGCCGCGGAGATGACTTTCGATGCAAGTCTTCTCCCGTAAGTGCTCTGGCTGAAGATACTGTTCGAGAACACAACTGGTTGCAGCGTCGCAAGGTATAATCATTGCGACCACTGTATGTTCGTTTCTATCCTCCCAGACTCTTCCTTTCCACACTCGTTATGTAGTCCGAGAGACTCACTCACCTTATGTCCCTGAGCCCAATATCTGTGTTTCCCTCAAGTGCAGAACCAACAGCTATTCATCCCTCCTTCTAGGTCACTCTCACCCTCCATCCTGCCTAATGCCCAGTCACTATCTCCTGGAATGTACATTCTTCGCATCATTTGTATCCCTTGCTGAGAACATAGTACGAAAGTGATGACGACTGTGTATGCTGTCATTGTCCTCCCGCCAGACCACGGGATCCTCCGCCCTCCCCGTAACTCCACGCGAGACGTAGCCTAGCTTAAATGCTATTGGATCCCCGTTGGATAATAACACACACACCAAATCTAGCTTTCCAGCTTTATCCTTGCCTCTCGACGCCTCTCCCAAACTGACAGTGATTAGAGATGAGCACTCTTGCTCTCTGTCTTTCTCACGTTATCTAACGGACGTGTCCACCCACGATATATCGATTTATTGTCCCCCGACCCGCCGAAAGAGCCCCCCACGCCGACTTGTGAGCCTTTCGTGAGATTGCAAGCGCGACGACTCCTTAGTCGACTCCTATCACGTTCTCACCTCCCGGACTGCGCACTGTCTATGTATCCATCACTGCAGCCCTCCAGATATCTCCTACGCGAGATATCTATAGACACTCGGTCTTGCCAGACTGATGACAGTGTGCCCTGGTCATTCATACTCACGTCCCCCGCTCAGACTGATCTGCCATGCTTAGACTGCAGTTCACTGGCAGACAAAGAGCTAGGCAGCAACTCTCCCTGACAACCCCCCCTCCCTACCCCCACCCCCCTTGTCATTGGATTTCCCCTGAGTGATCGTCGTCGGGTATATATAGCCCGACGACCCATTCGTAGCCCTCCTCTCTCTGCTCATCCAGGATGAACCCTGGCCCCGTACGAAAGAATACCTACTTGAGGCATTGCCGCCTTTCCAGGGCTTGACAGTGCCGCCAGCGGTGCTCGGTCTCCCGACCACGGTGCCGTGTTGTTATGTGCTCCATATGAGATACGTCTATAATTCTGACAGGTGTGGTGCACTCCCTATTGCTGTTATCCCGCGCTTACTTATGATCTTCTCACCTTCCACATCGCTGCCCACCCATAATCCTTTCCGTCGCCCGGCGCATCTACCTCAAAGTGCCTGCATGCAGCGTAGTCTCAGAGCCTTCTCCGGCCCATCACCTATGTCGTTTGTAGCCGCCCCTGATACGCCCGTCTCTCGTCCCTATGTGACACCGTATCAGCAACCCCTCAC
Organism: Oreohelix idahoensis; assembly: GCA_024509875.1. NCBI lineage: Eukaryota > Metazoa > Mollusca > Gastropoda > Stylommatophora > Oreohelicidae > Oreohelix > Oreohelix idahoensis. The sequence continues at coordinate 75,694 of JAMPIV010018522.1, forward strand.
TCCTGCTGACCCTAACCATACCCACGCGACATAGGTGGCGCCCCCCACCGCCGGTACAAAAACAGACCATCTTCGTTTCATCTTCTCTTCCCTCGTGCTCTCGTCTATACTTTAGCCTCCGCCCAGGCAATAATTCCACATTCCCCCCCTCCATTCCACTCTTCCTCAATAACCTAATCCACAGAGACCCCGAGACACCGGCAGTATTAGTGATATCGCATGCCATGCCTCTTATTGAGCAGTGGCTCTCAGAATCATTTTTCTTTGATGGCTATAATCCTCCCTCTTGTCCTCCGCGTCCCCTATAAATCTACCAGCATTCGCGGTGACCTCTCGTGAGGATAGTGATGAGCCCGAACCTGTCATCCACGAGTGATCTGCTTTCGTCCCTTATATGCAGATCTATGAGTATCGCAAGAGTGTTCCATGTACTTCTCGATGAACACTCCCACTCCCCCCAATAGTGCCTGTTGCCCTTGGTTCGCTCAGAGCTGCTCAGTCTCCCCGCCACATTCGCTCTATATCTCGCTTTGTCCCACGCAGCTCTCTCTCCCCCTCCTCCAGACACTAGCAGCAAAATGATTGGGTGAATGATGTGAAGAGTGTGCGCGCTGACTGAAATTTAGCAAGCCACGCGGCAAATGTACTTGAGTCGAGCTAGAAGTATTATCACTCGGATGCTACTGAGAAGTGACTCCTTTCGTGCGCTGCCTACACCCACTAGCCCGAGTCTCCCAGTTGCTCTTTATATGATATTCTAGTGACTTCCCTGAATATACAGCATATGTTGTGTTGTTCTACTTTCCGTCATGTGAACTAGATGCAACCGTGTGACCCGACAGAGACGACCTAGTGAGAGCTACTAGAGAACAAAGACTACCTAGATGTCGTCGACAGGAACTCAGTATTTATACTCACGCTTGCCTCGCTCCGTATACCACCTATACGTGGTGACCCGCGTACCCCCAACTGCTTCCTGCACCTACAGCAGGATTGTAAGCCTCTCGTACGGCGTAGCGTCTACTGGTGAACAGTCACTCACAGACTGATTCGATCTAGTGTGAGATGATGTTGTGAGAAAGCCGACACATAGTAAGAGACACTGACTATACGCGGTGTGCTGCGGCGTGCGTGCGATGCTGGTGTGGCCTATGAGCAGAATAGTCCCCACGCCCCCCATCACACAAACTGTCACGTCACACTCCAGCGTATTGCTACCTCAGCGCCCTGACACTCCCTGCGTGTTCACATAAACGCGCCGTAGTCCCTCAGGATACCTATCGCCCCGCAATACAAGCGTCGCTCCGCTCCTCCCCCGCCCCCCACATGCTCATCCTGATCGCGTAAGCCCTTAGTCTCACTCAGCTGTCTGCGTGTGAAAGATTCGGTCTTGAGTACTTCGTTTGCTCCCGCTCTATAAGCCACTCGTGACCGTCTCACGTTGCGTGTTTATATTTGTGAGCTAATCGTGCTAAGAGTCGGAGTTCTGGTCCCCTGACCTCTGCCGCCTGCCCCGATTCCAGATAGCAGTTGCCGGTTGACTTGCTGTGTGCTCCTCATACTGCGGAGCAGCAGACTATGGCTCGCCTCGCCTGAGAATCTAACTACCGACATCGTCGCACTAGCCCCATATGTCCCCCGAGTACTATGCGTCGTCTTCAGTGTGAATAGAGGGCGTTGCGCTAGCTTGCCATCTGGTCGAGAGTAAGTCTGCGCGTCATCCTATGGTTAGGTGGTCAGCGCTGATCTTCTGTGCTGTGTTCGAACCAATTCCCATCATAGCCTGCTCACGCCACTCGACGCGCACTCTCGTCAGCTCATTCCTCTCACCTCTCGCTCGCCGCCTAGCACTCTACGACGTAACTGGCCTCATGAGGTTGTCCATTAAGGTCATACATTATACTCCTTGTGATGTCGATAACGTCCTCCGCTCTTGCGGTTTAAACGTCGCTCGCCCGCTCTATGCACTCACCCTCTGTTGTGCTTATGACTCACCCATGTTGACGCGTCCAGTATGCTACAGTTCTATTTCCTGTCGCAGTAGTTGTCACCAACCCCCCCCCCCCCCCTAACCCCCCCACACGTCTCCCAAACATGCAACCCACCCCCCAGCAGTGAACTCACAACATGTGCACCTGGTGCCGTCTTGTCTCCCGCTGCACCCCTCTCACAATCTCTTTATGCATATTGTCAACTCCATGGCTTTGTCTTGCTGTCCGCTGTCAAATCTGCCACCACTCAACCTCTCTACATGTCTCTAAGATCCTGATCTCTACACTACTATCACTAGATAGCCGCTACTGTTGTGCGTATCACTGTGCCTTTTCCATTGTCGCTACGTGGTATAGTGCTCACTCTCTGTCCTTGAATGCTCCACTGCTGCCTACATCACCTCCACACCACCCCATTGCCCGCGAGTATTTCACCGACAGTTAAGAGACTTTTATCCCCCCCCACTCCTCAATATATAGAACGTATATATCATATATCGGGCAAGTAAAGCTATGTGTGTAGATGCGGCCTAGCTCCTGCGTCACCTATTACGTACGCTACAGTATGAACTGTAGAAGGTCGATGCGTCGAGTCTGTGGTGCTCGATTTTCGTGTTCTTTAGGGTCTTAGATAGACTCGTTCTGGACGTTAGTGCCTTGCGAATCCGATTCGTGATGTATGTCTGAGCGCCGTGATGTCATCCTCTCTCAATTGCGTACTTGCCCAGACTGTCTGTTTCTCAGTGTGCTTAGCTCCAACTCGCTGCAATTGTGTTTTTGCTGCGCTCGTCGCAAGAGAAGTGCACGTATGGCAGTCCTACATCAGCATGATTGCTTGGATGAACAATTTCACACCTATCTGATAAATCAAAGACCCCTACACCAACCCTCACAAGTTTCCGATGCTGCTTAGTCCCCCCCTACTCCATGTTTTTATAAACTTCCGATTGCGTAACAATGAGGAAAACAGATTCACACCCAATCTACTTAACATCTTTCAAACTACCAACAGTCCTATGCCTACGTCAGACTGTATGTTAAGACGTCCTGTACCATGAACCCAAACCAAGCGCACCGCCGACTACAGCAAGAGTCTATGGTGTGCGAGTTAATGCGATGATACATTTCACCATGCTTGTACTCACCATCCACACTATTCAACCACCCCACCTCTCTGTGTTGTTTCTTCTGTGTTGCGCACCCTTGCAGCAACAAGCCACTGATATCTGGTCCTAATTTCTGGCTCTCTCAGCTTGTAGGTCTTAATGCTCATTTCTCCCGTTCGTTTACTTAGTTTCTTGCGTGATGTTGGGCAGTTCCTAGGCTGAGCAACTCTTTCAGTTGTTATTTTGATTGTAAGCAGGTAGTGATCACTTCCTCCAGACTCTAGCATCCTGTACATATTTGAATGAGCTCCTCTTAACAATAGCATAGTCGATCACTGTCTTCTCATTCTTTGTTGGTTCACATCTGGTGTATGCATGTATGCGCTTATGTGGGAACTTTGTGTTTGTAATGATCAGATTCTGCTCACTACAGAATCTAAGGAGTCGCTTTCCATTGTCATTGAGAGTATCCTCTCCATATCTTCCGATAACTCCACCCCGTCTAGCATGATCATTTCCAACTCTGGCATTGAAATCTCCGAGCATGATAATTTCATCTAGGCAGTCATTCACTGTCCTTTGAAGCAGCTCGAAGAATTCCTCCTTGACCTCTGCTCCCTCATCTTCATTTGGCCCATACACTATGACCAAGTTGACTATGGTTTCTCGTTCTTTTAGTTTTGCAGCCATAATGCGCTCCGAGACAAAGTTCCATCCCTTGATGCTATCTTTTTGGTTTTTGACCACAAAGCAACCCACGCCCCCTTTAGCTCTTTCAGATGTGGGTACATCACTGTAGAGCAGCGTGTTACCAACGAGATCCATGACTCCTTGTTTTTTTCTTTGTTTCGGTTATAGTCAGGATTTCTAGTTTTGCTTTTCTCATCTCTTCCACCAGCTCCTCTTTTTCCCATTTATTCTTCTTGTGTTCCAAGTTATATAAGTCGTAGTCTGTAGTCTGTTCCAGTTCGTCGCCTTCTGAGGTTAACCACATATTGGAAGGAGATTTGGACATCCTCAGGCATGTCAGCTGCAACCAATAGATGTTTCAGTATAGACATGGGCCCTCTTGGTTTGGCACCGAAGACTAACTCAAACGGCGCAAATCCTGGATGTTTGTTAGGCATCTCACGAAAGGCGAACAATACACCTGGGAGAACTCTATCTCAGTCTTGCGGGTATTTCTCAGTTTATTTCCCAAGCATTTGTTTAAGAGAACGATTGAGCCGCTATATTTTCCCGTTGAAAATGGGGTGATAGACACTACTAAGCAATCTATCTATTTCAAATTCCTTCATAACCTGAGACATTACGTCAGAAACAACCTGAGTTCCCCGATCTGATAATGTGTTTGCGGGAAAACCAAATCTACTGAAGATTAAAAATAGTGCATTAGCGAAATCTATAGTAGATATAGATTTTAGAGGAATAGCCTCTGGCCAGCGTGTGCACATATCAATGCATGTTAGTACATAACGGTGACCTCTGCCTGACATGATTAGTAGTGGACTTGTAAGATTGATTGCCATTTTTGCGAATCGTCTCAATAATATGTCTGACGTCTTGCTAGGCGCATCATGCTTGGGGCGTTTTGCTGCCACATCTTGGCACTTTTTGCATGTACGACAACAGCGTTTCACATCTTTCATCACCCCAGACCAAAAGAAATGAGACAAAACCTTCTGTTTTGTCCTGGCAATCTCTAAATGTCCTGCCCAATTAACATCGTGGGCATGACGTAAGACAAATGGTCTACAATTAGCAGACACCATCATTTGTTTTTTTACTGCTGTTGAATCTTTAAAATTTATAATTAAGATCCCATTCTTAATCGTGTACCAGTGTACGGAATTATCATCATTCACTACATCATCACCCTTGGCAACCTGACAAAATTTTCTTAATGAATCATTCTCATTTTGCATCTTTATAAATGATTCTTTATCAATCAGTTCGATTTGTAAATCATCTTCATTAGTCACCTATTACGTAAGCGAGTTTTACAACCTACAAATTAGTATAGTTCATACTTGTATTATATTTGATGAAGGTGTACTTCGGAGAGGTCCTCTTCAGAAAGACATAAATTGACAAGGCATGCACAGATGCCGGTGATACGTTTTCATTCAGCCTTCTTTCATAAAGTTAATCTTCTACAATGAAAAAGATGCAAGGCCAGGTTAGACGGTAGGACGACATAAGTTTATTAATATACTATGCTCCAGTAATTACTTCCAAGAGATATAAAGTGATACGACTATGGCATGACCTACCCAGTTTTGAACGTTGCTATGCAGTCTTCTACTGACAAGATGTCCGTCAACATTTTTCAGTAAAGTTTATTGAATAAGTTCCAACTTACATACACAAGAATACAGCATACATTTCTCTCACTGTAAAAAGTTAGCATCGACCCAACACAACATGTAGGCGATCTAAATGTTGGAGATATAGCACAATCTCGGTGCTGAACACATATGCGTCCGTCCACCTCGAAGAATTCACAGAAAAGGCCACGAATGCTCCTTGACGTATGCCAAGTTGAGACCGGTTTGACTTCTGCTGAAACAGTACCAAAAGTCAATGACGTACTTCTGGGTAACCCGTGGATACAGTACATCAACAAACATGGCATCAACAATCGATACCTATTTGATACAGAAAGATATGTTATGAGTTTTAATCATAACATCACCTCCACATCATTCACCTCATCTGTCTGTAATTGTTCATTTAACTCTGCACGAGCCTGAGCTCGGGCAGTGAGAGCATTTGCAATCAGCAAGTGTTGATGTTCCCATTTCAAAATATCATCATTAGTGAATTCCTGTAGTCCAGGGATAATCCCCAAATTTATTCCAGCCATACGTTTTTCTAATGAACAAACTAATGTCCTTCCTTTAAAATAGGGGGTAGCTAAATATACTTCACCCGTTGGATAATACTCGACTGTGCCACCGAATGTGATGAACTTGACTTCTTAAGCTTGTGTAATCAGCTTGGACCACCAATGATCTTCGAATTCCCACAGTGTTTGACCCAGTGTCTCTAAGCACTGTCACAAGTTGGTTGTTAACAAAACCTTTATTGAGCACTAATGACCCTGTTTCATCATAAGAGGCCATGTCTAGTTGGTACGGGTAAATTTTAAGAATGTTATTATTTTCAGGAACTGTCCTCCCGACGTCCTGTGGTAAGAGTGCATTAGACTAAAGGCTTGACACTCCTTATTACAGTGGCCTGCTGAATACCCTCCAGGGTTCTCCTTGCATATTCCCTTTGAGGAATTATAATATATATATTAGATATGGCCAGTCACACACAAAACTCCCTGGCCCGCACCTCAGGTATTCAGTAACAAGGCCTAACTTCTTGGCACGATTCACAAATATTTATTAACACATTACTCCACTTGAGTATGGTATGACATCGTAGCTTTTACTAGCACATGTCTCTACTGTCCTTGATTCTGATACTCTCAGTTTTAATGGAACAGTCAACTTACGTGCCCAAGAATTCCATACACACTGCTAAGACTAATCTGACATTATACAATTAATGAATGCATAAGGCAGTGATGGTAATCGATCTTGCAGGTGAAATATAAAGATGCCCAAAGGCAATTAACACATTTTAAAAGCAGGTCCTACTGGACACATTCCATGCATACTGGTCAAACGACACAAGCAGACTGCCGGTTAGAGACGCTAGCTTGTCCCAAATCAAAACTGACGTCTGCTGTCAATTCAAAGCAGGAGTCAAGACGTCACTTCCTGCAACCACGGGATACCGTGTGTAAAAATATATATCAAGAAGTGATCGAATACAAAACATGATATGATATTTACTCATATCATTTACTCCCCCCCCCCCCTGGATTAAAATAATGAAAAGGAACTTTTCATTATTTTCATAGTACAATCTTACAAGGTCACAGGAGAAACCGTATGACAATATCCAATTACTCAACTGTCATCATTATGATAGCACCTAGAGGCGTGCTCCATAATCGACAATTTAACACACAAGGTGTGGTATTTAGTAATACCATAACTAAACCCATTATCGTTAGCAGACGCTCTTTTGACACAAATGTGAGGTAACTACATTAATTAGAAGGCAGTGAAGAAAAGTCAATATGTCAGTCATGGCACTCACACAGCATACCATGTCAACAAACGCCCTAAGTTGTGTCGGTATGTAAGTCTACCTATCTATCAAATGAAATGCGTAATAAGCAATCAAAGACAGAATAGAACAAATGAGGCAGACAAGTTAAAATATAAGTGGTGACTGTGACAATATGTCAAAATAGTTATTAATATTTGTATGTATGCAATGTCATGTGGTGAATGACAATGTTAATGAGATGTCATATGAAGATATATTACTTAATATCTACACATATGAAGGATATAAGTTATACTAAGTGTAAGCACCACTGTAATTCAATTCATATAATGATACACTAATGAACCAATGTAATATCACAAGTGTTAATAAAACTGGTCATGTTAGACCATACACAGTTCTTCCCGTAGAGGTATTTAAAAGAATTAAAGTTTCAGTGAGTCACTAGTTCGCACATCAGTGTTATTGATTTCCAGTTAAGTATATATGCCGGAAAGAAATAGTTCATTGAAGAAAATCCATTTCCCATTTATGTCGGTTGTTGATGTTTGTCTTCCATGCAATAGCATATACAGCACAGATACTATTGTTCATTCTGTACTTGAGAATTTTTTTAAGTATATGTTGCGATATAATTTCTTTGTTATGTCCCTTTTTGAACTTTGTAGTCAGTAATTTTAGTTACTTCCCTTTTTACTCAACGTTTGAGACAGTTAATTATTGCAAAACATATTGGAAATTGCAGCAAAGTATCTGAATTGTACCGACTTGGATTGTCATACTGCCAAAAGTCATTGTACAAAGTGTATGAAGTAGCGAAGTATTGTTCTTGAGCAATTGCATTAGACATCATATGACGAACGCTTGAATATTTATCTTGATTTTGGATGGACAGTAATTCATCATCATCATGTTGCTTGGCATAGTGTCTCTAGTTTTTCAACCGGTATAAGTGCATGACGAAGCAATGTGGCTGTAATATCTGAAGTATGCACTATGTGAGTTAAAAGAAGGCATGTGCCTTAGTTCATGATGCCACCTTTTTGCGAAATAGTTCCTGACTTGTCCCAAAGGAAGTAGTGTTATTATTGAGCATCAAAGTTGGATTGAAGCAGCATTTGCGGAGACAACTGGCGATAGCGGATGCTTCACGCATCTGGATAGAACATCGGCCATCACGTTCACCTTTCCTGCGATGGGTTTAATTTGGTAATTATAAGGTTGAAGAGCCAGTGAGGCACGCGCTGCTTTAGCATTCTTGAATCTCGCTGTTTTCAGGTAAGAAAGTGCTCTTTGGTCTGTCTCGAGTGTGAAACTTGCACCAAGCAGGTAGCGTTGCAGTTTAGAGAAGCAGAACACAAGAGCCAGTAGCTCTCTCTCAATGACCGGGTAACGTTGCTCCGTCGGCGTTAGCTTCCTGCTAACATAAAGTGTTGGATGTAAACAGCCCTTCCATTCTTGTAACAGCGAACCTCCAATGGACGTTTTTGAAGCGTCGACTCTAAGAATGAAATGTTTAGAAGGGTCAGGCAATCTCAATATAGGTAACTTGGAAAACAGACATTTTAATCTATTTAAAGCCACATGACCGTCTTGGCTAAAAACAAACCTATTTGGTGACTCTTTCTTCACCAGTGATGACAACACGGACGTATACTCTGCAAAATTAGGGATAAACTTGCGATAAAAGTTTAGGAGCCCCAGAATACTTCTAACCTGTTTTTTGGTCTTAGGTATATCAAGGTTTAGAATCCTAGAGATAGTAGTATCCTCTGTTTTCAAAAAACCTCCTCCTACTTTATAACCTAAAAATGAAATCTCCTGAAATCCAATCTTAGTCTTAGATGGACGTGCAGATAAATTATGACGACGTAGAGTGGCAAGTACCAACGGGCTGATCACCCGTTTGCCAGTCACTTCGATTACGGAAACAACAGCAGATGGATTGATTTGCCGTTGCCCTAAAGACGCCAATAGGCGTGATGGGAAACAATGGCAAAGAAAACCTATCTGCTGTTGCCCTAAGACGCCACTAGGCGTAATGGCCACTGACTGCTTTGACGGTCGGTGGCTAAGGACGGAAGAAGAAGAAGAAGAAGAAGAAGAAGAAGAAGAAGAAGAAGAAGAGTGGTAAGTAAGGATTGAATACCCTCCAAATGTTCATCCCATGATTGATGAAACAGACAAATGTCGTCAATGTAAGTAATAAGGTCGTCTCTGTCAGAGAAGAGTCGTCTCATCATGCGAACGAAGGTCGCAGGTGCGTTAACTAAACCAAAAGACATATAATTGAATTGAAAGAGTCCTAATGGAGTAGTAAATGCAGTATAAGGCTTGGATCGTTCCGTTAATGGCACTTGGAAATAGCCTTTAGATAGATCAAATTTAGAGAAAAATGTAGCTGTAGCTAGTCTATCTAATAAAGACTCCAACACGGGTAGTGGTTCCGCGTCGTGGATGGTGACCGAATTTAGACGTCTAAAATCTATGCAAATACGTATAGATTTGTCTTTTTTCCGGATCAAAACCATCGGAAAGCTATAAGGGGAATGAGATGGAGAAATGACATTTAATTTCACCATCTGTTCTAGTTCCTCTTTAACCTGACATTGTAAATGTATAGGAATAGGGTAAGGTTTCAACTTAATTGGTTGAAAGTCTGTCAGAATAATATCATGTTCGATGATATCAGTGTGTCCTGGGACATCAGTAAGGACATCAGTAAAAGAACGTAAGATAGAAGTAACCTGTTCTTTCTGGAAAGAAGATAGAGTTGGTGATATATCAACATCTTTCCAACTTTCAGTAGACAAGTAGTGAAGACTAGGTAATACCAATAGTGAGTCATTACCATCAGTCAAATCAGACCCTTCTTCCTGTATGACAGCCAAAGAAGAATGACGACAGACAGATTGATCAAGAGCCTCAAAGACTGGTCTTAGATATGGTGGACGTGTATGAAACTGCTGTAACATATTGATATGAAAAGTTTTCTCTTTTCCCTCTACTGAGACAATATAATCAACATCAGACAGTTTCTCCACAATCCTGTAAGGTCCTCTCCATGAGACTAATAATTTGTTCTCTCTCCTGGGTAATAGTACGTAAGCTTCATCACCAGGCCAAAGTTGGCGTAATTTGCGGTTTTGGTTAATAAATAACCTCGCCCTAAGCTTTGCCTTTTCAGATGAACCTACTGCTATCTGGCATGCGTCTATTATTTTTTCCTCAAATTGACCACATACTGATATGAGGTCTGAACCTCCTTGTTCATCTCAGCACCAATTAAAAGTTGTTTAATATAGACATTGGGCCTCGTGGTCTGGCGCCAAAAACCAATTCAAATGGACTAAAGCCTGTATGTTCATTTTTTATCTCTCGATACGCAAATAAAATAGCTGGCAGGACTCTGTCCCAATTTTAAGGATATTTAATTGTAACCTTATGTAGCATTTGTTTTAAGGATCTGTTGAGGACTTCTATTTTCCCATTAGACTGAGGATGGTATATTGAACTAAGGGATCTTTGAATCCCTAACATATCCATAACCTGTTTCATAGCATCTGAAACTAACTGAGTTCCTCTATCAGACAGGATGTTTTCAGGAAAGCCTATTCTACTACAAATCAAGAATAATGCATCAGCAATATCTACCGTGGTGATGGTTTTTAAAGGAATAGCTTCTGGCCAGCGTGTGCACATATCTATGCAGGTCAACACATATTGATGACCTCTGGCTGATGTTACCTTTAAAGGGCCAATAATGTCAATGGCCATCTTTGCGAAGGGACGCAAAGAAATATCAGATGCTTGAATGGGCGCATCATGTTTTGGTTTTCTGGTTGCTACACTTTGGCAGATGGTACATGTACGACAAAATAATTTGACGTTTTTCGTAATTCCGGGCCAAAAAAAATATGACAAAACTCTTTGTTTTGTTCTAGCAACACCTAAATGTCCTGCACATTCAATGTCATGTGCATGTCGTAAAATGAATGGTCGAAAACAAGCTGGTACCATAATCTGTTTCTTTAAGGAATTAGCAAATTGATAGTTTCTTACTAAAATCCCATTTTTGATAGTATACCAGTGTTTTGCACAGTCATCTATCATTACATCATTCAAATGAGCAATATGAAAATATTTTTTTAAGGAAGTATCATCTTTCTGTCTTTGTATAAAGGTTTCCTTATCAATGAGCTTCATCTGAAATAAATTGTCATCATCAGTATTCACATCATTCATTACCTTAATATCATCATTATTTTCCTGTTGATAATGAATTATATCATCATTATTATTTTCCTTTTCTTCTTCATCTTCTGAAGTGATATCTTCAGTTATATCTTCAGGTAACACATCAATGACTGATTTGTGATGATCATTGTCCATGCGAGACTGAGCTCTGGTAGTCACAGCATTTGAACATAATAAGTGTTGTCTTTCCCATATTTCAATATCTTCCTGTGTACATTCATGCAATTTAGGTATGTTTCCCATAATAATTCCAGCAATTGGATTGTCCAAGAGGCATACCAGTGTTCGTCCTGTAAAATAAGGTGTGTCCAAAAATACCTCTGCTGTGGTGTAATATTCCACAGTTCCACCAAAAGTTATGCATTTCACTTGTTTTCCTGTATAATCCACCTTATCAACCAAGGCCTTGCGCACACCAACAGTGGTTGAACCAGTGTCTCTGAGTAAAGATGCTAACTTATTATTGACAAAACCTCTGTTCAAGATCAATGAACCAGTACTTTCAAAAGATGACATGACTGGGAGAGGGTGTCCGCATAATAATCTTGGCACTCATTGAGGCTGAAATAAAGAATTGCAATTAGTGCAGTTATCACTATTTGCTAAGTCTACACTGCATGAATTTGCATGTGCTACAATATCATTATGGTTCTGATTAATATCATGAACAATGGCATTGGTACTTTTAGTGTTTCTTGATTGTCTGGAAGTATTGTTATGATAAGATCTTTTATTTGCATTTTGATCATTTCCTCTATAAAATGATTTCTGACCTCTATTTGATTTTGAGTTATATTCTCCTTTATTTTGCCAGTTATTGGACCTAAATGAGGTTTGTGGATAAAAGTTATCCTCCTGATATGAATTCCAATTTCTTTGAGGTTGGTATTTATTAAAATTGTATCTACCTCTATTTTGACTGTAATTATGTGATGGTTTAAATCTTTGATTCCTATCTATGCTGTTTGATCTATACCTAGGTGCATTGTCTTGGAATGACCTGGCCGATGCAGCTGGTAATGAGTCCCTTACATTGTTTTTGCTCAATACTCTATTTGGATGTGCAACTTGATATTGACGTCCTAGGGTTTGTAATTTAGTTAGGTTCTCTGGCTTTCTTTCCTGAAGGAACGCAAGAAAATCAGAACTTATAGATGACAAAACCTTGTCTCTTAGAATCAAATCTGACAAACCCTCAAAAGTTTTTTTCAGTTTTGGATAGTTCAATCCATCTAGAAAAATTCAGTTTAATAGCTGAAATGAATTCAGTGAAATCTTTTCCAGAATCAGGGTACAAAGACCGAAATTTCTGACGATAGCCCTCATCATCTAATTGATACCTCTGCAATAAAATCACCTTAACAGCTTCATAATCCTTTCTAGTCTGGTCATCCAAAGTGGAGACTACAGTTAATTGTTCACCAACCAATAAATTCATAAGTCTACATGTCCATGTAGATTTGTCAATCTTAAATTCTTCACAATAAGTTTCGAATCTATTTAGGAAGCATGAAATGTCATCTATGGATGCATTAAATTTTGGCAAATTAATCCTTATGGCAGTAGTATGATCTTTATTTTTATCTTCACCTACCCCAGGATGCAACAGTGGTTGTTGTAATTTTAATTTTTCCAGTTCAATCTCAGCTAATCTTATAGTTTGAGCTTGTTGAGATCTGATCTCTTCTTGAGCTTTCTCCTCTTGAGATCTGGCATAAGCAAATTTTTCCCTTTCAAGAGCCAATTCTTCTGATCTCCTTTTTTCAGCTAATTCTTCTTTACGGAGCTCTTCTTGTCTCCTTAATTCTTCTTTATGGAGTTCCTCTTGTCTCCTTTTTTCAGCCAATTCAATTTCTTTTTCTTGTTTGTGCAGTTCCTCTTGTCTCCTTTTTTCTGCCAATTCCTCTTTGCGAAGTTCTTCTTGTCTGTTTACTTCTTTATCAATATAAGCTTGCAAAGCTGGACCTTCCAAATTAAGATCCTTCCCAATCTTCAATAAATCCTTTAATGAAGTCATGGTTGCTTATTCTTGTGTTTATCAATAATACACAATATTTTAACTTTTATATATATGAATATGTCAGCTATATATTCAATACTTCATCCACCAATCTCAGATCAATTTATAATTGCAATAGTAGATGTATTCAGATAAACAATATGGAGTAATGAAAAAAATAGAACTACAACAAGTAAGAACAGCAAGACAGGGTTAGAGCAACTAAAGGAAATACAAATGGAAAACAAAGGAATAACTATAATATATATATGAATTAATTTAAACTAAAGCTCTAGTACAAATAGACAAGACAAGACGCATATCACAACAATTATGACATCTATGAAATGAATGATAGTAAGATGAGACTCGACAATATTACAAACAATAATGCAACGAACTAAATAAAATATAACAATGACAGTACTTATGAGAACAAACAATAGATAAACATGACTACACAGCTAACAAAAATGGATCTGTTAAATTCAATAGAGGCAAACTTTTATACAACCAGCAGAGTATGATGGGTCCTCTATCTGAATCACACAGATACTGCCCTATAGAACGCTTGATTTGCTCATTCGACCTAGCTTTCGCGGTATTGAATAATCACAAATCAAGTCCCTCCATCCAGCCCGCTAGTTACAAAACCAAAAACACGTAATGAAAACACATATGGTGAAGTCAGATATCAGGCAAACAGATTATATTCACAGCCAAGCTGTATGTAACAATAAATAGACTTATCTGTTGCCAAGAAAACAATCCCTCTTGAGACTTCGACAAGCAAGGGATGTAGTGATGATTGTAGCCTAGTATTTGGTTAGGCTTAGAATTGCTTCATGCTGACATCGAAGGACATCGATCTGGTCCATGATTTTTGATAGAATCCTTGATTCTTGGATGAAGATAGTCAGTTCCTATGACTTCTGTGTAACAATGGGTCACTTTTATAACTTAGTGACAACTTGAGGAACATTCATATTGATGGAAATCCCTTCCATTCATAAAACAGTTTGGCAGACGATGCGTGCGCCATTTTGAAAAAATAGTCCTCGATTCGTTAGGCGCTCTTAGGCTTGTAAGGCATCCCGGCTTGGCCCCCAGAAACTGGTACGGGTAAATTTTAAGAATGTTATTATTTTCAGGAACTGTCCTCCCGACGTCCTGTGGTAAGAGTGCATTAGACTAAAGGCTTGACACTCCTTATTACAGTGGCCTGCTGAATACCCTCCAGGGTTCTCCTTGCATATTCCCTTTGAGGAATTATAATATATATATTAGATATGGCCAGTCACACACAAAACTCCCTGGCCCGCACCTCAGGTATTCAGTAACAAGGCCTAACTTCTTGGCACGATTCACAAATATTTATTAACACATTACTCCACTTGAGTATGGTATGACATCGTAGCTTTTACTAGCACATGTCTCTACTGTCCTTGATTCTGATACTCTCAGTTTTAATGGAACAGTCAACTTACGTGCCCAAGAATTCCATACACACTGCTAAGACTAATCTGACATTATACAATTAATGAATGCATAAGGCAGTGATGGTAATCGATCTTGCAGGTGAAATATAAAGATGCCCAAAGGCAATTAACACATTTTAAAAGCAGGTCCTACTGGACACATTCCATGCATACTGGTCAAACGACACAAGCAGACTGCCGGTTAGAGACGCTAGCTTGTCCCAAATCAAAACTGACGTCTGCTGTCAATTCAAAGCAGGAGTCAAGACGTCACTTCCTGCAACCACGGGATACCGTGTGTAAACAATATATATCAGGAAGTGATCGAATACAAAACATGATATGATATTTACTCATATCACTAGTAAAGGGTGGTCACAAAGGAGCCTAGGAACCCGCTACAGCTGAAACAAAGAATTGTATTCAGAACAATTAGAACTATTGGACAAGTTCACACTACATGCATTTGCATGAGAAGCACCATTATTATTTTTGACATTGTTAATTGTATTATTTTCACTTTGATGCACCACTGCATTGGAATGTTCAGGATTCCTAGAACGTCAAAAGTTATTGTTCTGTTGAAAATTCCTGTTATTGTAATTATTTCCTTTATTACCATAGAATAATCTTTGTCCTTTATTTGATTGGAAATTGTATCCACCTCTATTCCAATCCCTGCTAGGTCTGGAAGAGTACTGTTGAGGTATATATCCATCATCATATGATTGGAAGTTCCTTTGAGGTTGCTGTGACCTATTATTAAAATTATACCTCCCTCTTAAAGATCCAGTATTATGATCTCGATTCAATCGAAAATTTCTTTCCACACTGTTTGATCCTTGTCTGGGTGGATTATAAGTCATAGTTCTTGTTGATACCACTGGAAATGGATCCATTATGTTGGACTTGCTAAGATTCCTTCCAAGATGTGCAATTTGGTACTGTCGTCCAAGAAATTCCAGGGCAGATAATGACTCAGGTTTTCTCTCCTGTAAAAACGATAAAAAGGCCCCACTGACTGAAGATAACACTTTTTCTCTTACAATTAAGTCAGCCAGCCCATCAAAAGTTTTATCAATTTTAGATAAATCAATCAGTCTAGAAAAACAAAGCTTAATGGCTGCAATATATTTAGCAAAATCTTTGGCTGAATCAGGCAACAGTGATTTCAGTTTCAATCTGTAACACTTTTCTTCAAGATAGTATTTTTTTTAGCAATAAAGCCTTCACAGCATCATAATCATTTCTAGATTGATCAGCCATGGTGCAGACTGCTGTCAGAGCCTCACCAACCATTTAACTCATTAACCTGCTGGGCCATGTAGCTCTATCAATCTTGCATTCCTTGCAACATGTTTCATATCTATTCAAAAAGCATGAAATATCATCAGTATTGGAATTAAATTTGGGTAAATTTAATTTACAAGTAGAACCATTGTCTTTCTTTTCAGCCTCCTCACCTGCAAAATTAATCTGTTTTTGTTCAAACTTTAATTTTTCTAACTCAATCTCAGCTATTCTCTGAGCATGGGCCATTTTTTTCCTCAAGATCAAATTCTTGTTCTGCCTTCCTTTCTGCTTGTGCTTCAAGTTTCTTATTCTCTTGTTCAAGAGCTAATTCTTCTTCTCTTTTCTTTTGTTCTCTGGGGAAGGCTCTCTCCTCCCTCGATATGTCTTCTAGCCTCTTAACCTCCTTTGCATGCTCAGTGAGAGCAAAGGTTCTTAAAGGTTCTCCCTCCAATCCAAGTTCCTTCCTAATCTTAACAAAACATTCCATGGTAGTCATATTTCACTATAAATGATACTCAAACTTTTTCAATAATAGTTTAATTAATATATATT